>ML777035.1:293058-340687 GCA_009831015.1 Picea engelmannii | reverse complement strand
AAAGAATGACCTTTTAACATAAAGCAGAACCCTAAAAGTAAAAAACCATAACCTTAGGAGACAAAGCATCAAAGGTTTACAAGCCTCGAAGTGGTTAGTTGATATGTCAACTTCCCAGGGGCACAACGTTTACATACAATCTTTGTTTGAGACGCTTATTAGATCTTTGGAAAGCTCTAACTAAGATCTTACAATTTGTGGCATGTCCTTGGTGTGTCTAAATTTAACTCAAGACCCTGGATTTCCCAAAAAAATGTCATTTAGGGCTTCAAAACAAACCTAGAAGTTTAGGACTCAAAAAATCATAACAAAGCTACCAAGATGAAGAATTGTGATGAGTTAGTGGAGAGGTGGGTGGCCACCAATATCCACCTAAACCAATCCTACATTAATTTAGGTAGTAGAAATATTATCCATGATTTCCACCAATATTCTCATTATGATTAACTCTATCATTCATTCCAACATTTTCATGTTCATGCTCTACATATGTCATGTTATGTTCTGCATTGCTAACCATTGCGAGTCTAGAAATGAACCAAAATCAATAGTGTGAAGAGGTAATTTCAGACTTGTAATGAAATATAGTTGAATGTAAGTGAGCATAAAGGATATGCAAGTCAAGAATCTTTCATCCATTATGCATTTTATGCTCTTTTGATGCTTAAGAGCCAAGTATTGTTTTTGCACAAAATTATTAAAAAACATACACCAAATAGACTCTTTTTGCAAACAATTAAGAGCACTATAAGGAAAGGGTATTTTGAGGGAATATTGAGCCAAGAAGGGGTAGGCCTTCCATGTGTTGTGTGGGGTATTGGAAGAGAATTCCTTTATTGTCCATGGATGAGTGAGATGCTTGTAATGTTTTATAGTGAGCAGATTAGTTGATAATGGGAGTAGATAGGTTGGTTGAGAAACATAGAAGCATGTAACTTGGTTCCTTTACCTTGTTAGCCTCATACCCTAACTTTGAGGTGGTAAAAGCACTGGATACCTATGGTTAGATGGAAAATTTCTCTTAC
This sequence comes from Picea engelmannii, assembly GCA_009831015.1. Taxonomy (NCBI): domain Eukaryota; kingdom Viridiplantae; phylum Streptophyta; class Pinopsida; order Pinales; family Pinaceae; genus Picea; species Picea engelmannii. Next base: position 339,662 of record ML777035.1, on the reverse strand, counting down.
AAACCCAATTTTTATTAAAAGATAATTCCTTTATCATTGTTTATGAATATGCAAAATTGATCTCATTTTTTATTATGGAAATGTTTTTATTTTCATGTTGTGTGTGATTATGCTTAATTCTATTCATGGGATTTTAGTTTCCATGAATCTCTATGAATCTATGCATATTATATTTCATTGTATTCTTTAAATTTTCAATGTGTGCACATTTCATTTCATTCTAGCCTTCCAAGGAAGATTTGCATTTTTGATATTGTGAGGAAATTACATTTAAAGGTAGGAATTTGATCTCTATATTAATGGATAACCATCCTATGGTTAGGAGAAATGAGTTAGGATGCTAAAATTTCGTATCTAATCTCAATTTTCTATGTACAAATACCATTTTTAATTCTAAATTCTAATTTTAAAATTATAAAAGTTAATTGACTATTTAATCTTTATCTAATCATAAACATAAACATGGTGAAACACACATTCTATCTTATTAATGAATTTCTTAAAACATTATACTCATCTTGTGTCGAGCTATCTTAAAAAAAATTATATCCTTCAATTTAACTGATTTCCACATAAATGTGAATGTTATCATTGATAATCTTGCTTCATATATTACTACACCTAATAAACCATTATTATCATATCACCCTAAGTTTCCCATGATTTGGTTGTATAAATGTCTTATCCTGTATAATATATAATGAGGGATCAATGTAAGTTTTCAAGATGAAGAAAGCTATTGTATTTTACTTAATGAATTAGATGAATTTCTATATATTATTTTCTTAGATAATGACAATAAGTTCCACAAAGGTCGGTCTAGTACTTTTTGAGAATTCCTTCTCTCCTAGTGATGTTGGTAACAAAATAAAATCTTTTCAAATAAACTTCCAAATAGAAAGTAGGACATATGATTCCAATTATATAAAATTTATAAAAATGATGTATATAGGTGCTAACATATTTTGACAAGGAAAACAATTTTTCTTCAGATTTTTGTATTGAGTTGAGAGATGTCTTTGCTGAGTCTTTTGTTTATAATAAAGGTTTTTAATTATTGAAAATTAGATTTGATTTTTATATTGAGTTGAGAGATGGTTTTGCTTGATCTTTTCTTTATTAATAAAGGTTTTCAATTATTGAAAATTAATTTTTTTATTGAGTTAAGAGATGTCTTTGCTTGGTCTTATGTTTATTAATAAAGGTTTTCAATTATTCAAAATTAGATTTTTATATTAAGTTGAGAGATGTCTTTGCTTGATATTTTATTTATTAATAAATGTTTTTAATTATTGAAAATATAATTTTATTTAGAGTTAATGATTTTGGGAAAGTATGGAAAAAAAAAATCTTTAGATTTTTTAATTGAGTTGAGAGATGTCTTTGCTTGATCTTTTGTGTATTAATAAAGGTATTCAATTATTGAAAATATAATTTTATTTTGAGTTAATGACTTTGGAAAAGTATGGAATCTAAAGGAAATTTTATGGACATATTTTAAAAAATGATTTTAATGTAAATTTGAGAAAAGAAGATTAAGAGTTTTTTTTTGACTTTTTATATAATTAGTTAAAATAAGTAAAATGATTATTTGGAATAAATATTATAGAAAATTTTACTTTAAAATGGGTTAAATAAGAAAAATCATGTTTATTGAGTTGGAAATAATAAATATAAATCAATGATAATTACTAACTTATAAATATAATGTGGTTTTCTAAGTTCTTTTACAACTTGAGAGTATTTGTAGGATGACTAATAAATAATAACTTTTACTTTTGAAGCCTCACAAATAAGCATTTATTATGTTAGTCAGGGGTCATTACTTTTGTGGACACCTACATCAACATCAACAAGATCATGGAATATTGAAACTTATATGTAATTAAAGACCAATTCTCATAAACAATATGGTATAAAAGGAGAAAAGATTTTATATTTATAAAATTTATTCCAAAATATCTCAAAAGGGTATATCCATTTACTATTTTTCATTTTATTATTCTCACACATACATGCGCATAAAGACCCCCCAAAAAGGTCAAGAAATTAAACATAATTAGAAACTTCCAAAAAAATATATATATTAGTAAAAAACCCACTACCTCTTTGAATGCCACTATTATCCTAACATAATAAGACTTATATGCTTTCCATAAATTAGTTTTCACAACCAAACATGTTCTAAAATTGTAAGTGTGTTAACTGTTGGGACTTTGTACATGACTCTTTATATCATGACTCTTTCAAAATAATATTTTTAAAACTATGCTTTGCTAGGTTGTGATGATTTCGTTTAGTCTTTTCATTTTCCAACGATATTGTATAAAAATGGTTCATTTGTATGTTTTGTGGAAACTTTATTGGATCCCCATGAAATGAAACGAGTGGGTGGGAAGAGCAAGCCCCGATTCAACTAGGTTTTTCTAGGCCAACCACATGGAATGAGGAAGGGGTTGGAAGGCACGGAAAGGTAAGCATTTCTATCGATGGTTGTGCAAGGTATATATAGATATCTGTCTCACGTAGAATTTTTTTTAACTAATATTACATATATATATATATATATTTTTTAAATGTTTTAAATTTGTATTTTAAAATTAAAAATATTTTCTTAAAAATATATTATTTTTTTAATTTAAAACTAAAAAAAATTATTTAAAAAAAAACTAAAATCATAATTGTAAACTACTTTATATTTTTAAGAAACAAATGGAATTTGAAATATGGAAGTGTTAAGTGTAAAGTAATGATATTACTTTAGTGATATTTAGTGACGGTTATCTTATAGATTGATCTTATTTTATTAGTCTTTTCATATTTAGTTGTGATATTATTAGTCCCTGCCGAAGACGTAGAGGGACTATATTGATCAATAATTCGTTGACTTCATATTAATTTGTCCTTTGACTATAAATTTTTGCATAATCTTCATTGTTCGAACTAGAGAACTAAAAACATTATTTTTTATATAATAAAAAAAACCTTATATGTCATCATCTCATTTGAGAATAGATTCAAAGTCTTATTGCCAGCTTCGCTATTCCCAGTGTTTTAAATGTTAACATATCCAAAGATTTGATCATCTACACTCTTTTTGAATTTTTATTATTTTTATTTAAATGTTTACATATCCAAAGTTTTGAGCATTGACACTCATTTTTAAGTACTTAAATAGGCCTGACACAATGCATTCTTTTTTAAATGTTTACATAGCGCGATGCCCTTAAACAGTCCTGACAACCTAAAATGTTTACTTAACAGGTTTGACAACCTAAAATGTTTACTTAACAGGCTCGTCACAATACATTTTCCTCCAATTTTTGGATACAATCTTGTATGCAATGAATTTGGGCAATATTGTTGTCCACCGACATTATTGGTTCACTGGTTGTTGCTTGCTTGCTGGTTCGTTGGTTCGTTGGATGCTTCTTAATGTTGTTTGCTTCAACTTTGCAAAGTTGAGGTCCTGCCGTTGCAGTTGGACCTCTTGGTGCTTTCTCACTGGTTTGTTGTTTGTTGTTTGCTCTTGTTTGCTTCAACTTTGCAAGGTTGAAGTCCTGCACCCACAAATCGACTTGTTCTTTCACTTTGCAGGGTTGAAATCCTGCATCCTTGTTTGCTTCAACTTTGCAAGGTTGAGTTCATGCATCTGCAGTTGGACCTGTTGTTGCAGTTTGGAGGGTTGAGATCCTGCACCCACAATTGGACCTGCAATTTTGTTGTTCACCATTCATGAGTAAGTTTCAATACCATGGTTTCATTCCTATTCGGTGTTTGATGTTTAGTATTTACAGTTTGCAGGTAGGAATGTTCTTGAAAATTAATCAAAACAATATCCAAAGAGCTCATCATTTTGGGATTACCTCCCCCTTGGGAGGGGAATGGATATATTCACTCTTAGAAAACGTATGCAAAGCTTCTGGAATGAAAAATAAATGATGATAAGTGGTTTGAAAAGAAAACTAGAGTCTTGTTGGGACAAGATATAATGGAATTTCCCATAGGATATTTAGAGATCCTGCACAAATTGAAATTAGTTTTTAAGCACTTGCCTCAACCATCATATGAGAGGTACACTAACCTTGATGATTTTTTTTGAAATATGAATAAGATTGATTACCTAATGGGAAGGCCATGGAAGTACATGTGTCAGTTTCTTAGGTTTCCCATGGGTAAACAAAGTGGGTCAAGTAGTGCTCGACATGCCCATTAAAGTGGGTTTTTCTAGCTGTAAGCATTTTTGGAAACAAAAAAATAGTGGTATTATGAAATCAGGAACAATAAGTAGTATCAAGAAGCAGTTTTGAAGAAAAGAAAGAAGATAAAAGAAAAGGACCATTCTTTTTGTAAGGGTCGACACTTTTGGGAATTTAAGAGATTCTTATAACCAAGGATTTCTGACCAAGATCCCCTCAGACACATAAAGTTTTTCAAGGCTACATGATTTAAGAAATTCATTGCCTGCGTTATGCTTTAGTCTGTGATTATTTTATTTGTATGTACTCTTTTAAAAGCCATTATTCTCATCTCATCTCTTCTTGTATCATATCCCCATTAATAAAATCTCTAACAACAAGTTTTATGGCATGGTCAGTGTTACTACGTGTTGTTTAGCTTATGATATTGAAGTGATTTCCTCTGAATGTATGACCACTTCTCGTTATTTTTTCATGTATTTAATTATTTACAGAGGGTACCTCCATGGATTTAAACATATGAAATTTTTTATTGTGTGATGCATGATTTAATTATTTGGTACAACTCTTGGAACTGTTGAATTCTTAATTGCTCAACACGTTATTCTTTCCATAGACTGTGAGATTCAACTTAAAGTTGCCTCACATGTTTATTTTGTATTTCTTCTAAATCAATTCCTTCTTAACTTAAAACTCAAATTTTCTAAATCACTCATGGAAAAATTCCTCTTAAGGTTGAATGTTTGATATTTGTTTTGGGATTGTTTGAGGGATAAGAGTTCTATGAGAGATAGAGAAAAACTTACCCAAAATTTTGCATAATGTTTTATGTTATCAACATGGATTTAAGACTGGATATGAGTATTATCCCCTAGGATGCCTCAGCATAGTTCCATTAACATCCTGGAACGTCTTGAGGGACAAAATATAAGCTAGAATCATTTCCAGGGAACGAAATTTGAAGACATATTTCCTTGGGGATACAACATTCCAATATTTGATACTGGAGGGTGAATGAGTTTTAGGAACCTAGTTGTTGATTATTTCACCTGGAGACTCCACATAAATAAGACCTGGAATATAACAGAAGATATACCAGAAGATAATGAGTGTACTCTAGTATACTCAGATCTAGAGAATCTCGTGACTTGGAGAAACCTCTAAGGATTTAAAATATATTCATCTTTAGGTAACCCTAATTTGGAAACTTCTCCTTTTGTTGTTAATGTTGGTAGAAATTTCCTTGAGTTACTTGATATACCAGTTGATTCATGTTCTTCATCTAGGATACCTCCTAAACTCCTCATAGGCCTACAAAATTTTCCCCTAGGATTATTCCAAGAAGCAATATCTTCCTTCAATCCATTTATGAAAAACCCTATTAACCATCCATTTTTTGAAGCCGATAACCATATTCTGCAGAATCGTATGGCCAATTTAGGAGGAGGAATAATTGGGGGAAATCAACTTCCCACAAAAAATTTAAACCCTTGGGTCATGGATAGATTTGGCCCTTTGAATCTGTCTTCTCATGTCCATTATCTCCTTGAAAACTACTTGAAGTTCTTCTCCACGTACAATAGTGAACCAACCCTATTTGTTGAGGAACACCTAGAATCCTTCTAGGATTTCACTGAAAAATTACTTGTGGAGCATGATGAAGTCTTCATGAGGTTGTTTGTCCAAAAAATAGAGGGAGATTTTTTTAAATGGCTCATATAACTCCCTATAGCCTCTATTGACAGTCGGTAGGCTCTTGAGTATGCATTTATGAATAAGTGGGGGGAAAATATGGACAACCTCTATTACTTGACCGAGTTTGGCTCCCTCAAGAAGAAAGAAAATGATTCTATTGTTGATTTCAATCGAAGGTTTACAAGATTTACAACAAGATTTATAGAGACATAAAGACTTTGCAACAAGTAGCTAAGGTCACATATTCCAGGGATTTTGATGCATCCTTTTCCATGGTATCAAGAGAAAGGAAAGCTCCTAGTATGTTGATATTTGCAAGATGATGCAATAGATATTAAGGAAATATGATTTCATCAGGAAAAATAAACCAAAATTTCGATCAAGAAGACAAGAAGAAAAATAAAGAAGACTGTGGTTGTTCAAAGCCATCCAAATATTATCATGACGCCCAAATGGGTGAGATGTCTATACTAATAATAAATTTCAAAAATAATATGTCTATATTTGAGATGGAAAATGTTAATTCCAATAAGGTTTCTCAAGAAGGAAGGGTGAGGAACCCTAACTATTTTAGGATGCATTTCAATCCTCAACTCATTAGGAGAGAGAGAATAAATGATGAACAACCTATCCAACCTCCTATAAGGACTAATGATCAGAATAACTTGGTGGAGGAAGAAGGATATGTTTATAACCCATAAGAAATTCATATATTGTAGGGAGGAAATAATTTCATGCATATAACTCAAGATTATTATAAATATTCCCTCAACACTAGGAAGAAGACCCCTAAAGGTGCATCCAATGAATAATTATTTTCCTCTATTCAGTACAGGATGTTTGGTGATTCATTGCATTCTTAGATGCATAGGAAGTATGATCTCATTCCTAGACATAAAGAATCTAGTCAATACAACCAACCCCATCTTAAGAAGTCTAACCCAAGTCTTTCTATGGATAAAGTCAAATATATAAAAAGTATTACCTATATTAAAGAAGTTGGAGAACCTTCAAAGATAACAAAAAAAGAGGTAAAGGAACTTGAGTAATAAGCTACACCATTTATCATTGAGAAAGAGTTGTCCAAAATCAAGATCCATGTCCCACTGGTAGAGCTAGGTAAAAACCCATTATATAAGATATCTTGGTTACTAGGTGCAAGCCCCGTAAGTGATTATTGATGCTATGTGATTCATTTCGTTGGTTTCAATCCCACTTCTTCACCCCTGTGAGCATCACCCGATGCAATGAGGGCTAAGTTGACTATTCAAATCATGAGAATTATTGGTCAATTGAGACTAATACTCATGGATATGGGTCATAGATTAATGAATTACTCTACGTAGTTAATCCCGAAAATGATATCTAATATGTTGTACTACGGAAGCCCCTCTATGCTTAAATAATAAGAGTGAAGGGAGCTCTGAATGGATAGTTCATAAGGTACAATACTTGCTAAGGTTTTTCAAATGTGGTAGCAAGATAATTGGGCTTGATTGTGGGGAAAAATCCACAATTAAGCGCGCTTGAACCAGAGGTGTCTTGGGATGGGTGACCAACTGAGAAGTCCTGGTTACCGAGTGCAAGCACTGAAAGTGATGATTGATGCTATGTGATTCATTTCGTTGGTTTCAATCCCACTTCTTCACCCCAATGAGGATCACCCAATGCAATGAGGGATAAGTGGACTATTCAAATCATGAGAATTATTGCTCAGTTGACACTAATACTCATGGATATGGGTCATAGATTAATGACTTACTCTATGCAGTTAATCCTGAAAATGATATCTAATATGTTGCACTGCAGAAGCCCATTTATGTTTAAATAATAAGAGTGAAGGGAGATCTAAATGGATAGTTCATAAGGCACAATACTTTCTAAGGTTTTGCAAATGGGGTAGCAAGCTAAGTGGGATTGATTGTGGGTAAAAATCCACAATTAAGCACACTTGAACTAGAGGTGTCTTGGGATGGGTGACCACCTGGGAAGTCCTGGTTACTGGGTGCAATCCCCAGAAGTGATCACTGATGCTATGAGATTCATTTCGTTGGTTTCAATCCCACTTCTTCACCCCTATGAGAATCACCCGATACAATGAGGGCTAAGTGGACTATTCAAATCATGACAATTATTGGTCAGTTGAGACTAATACTCATGAATATGGGTCATAGATTAATGACTTACTCTACGTAGTTAATCCTGAAAATGATATCTAATATGTTGCACTGCGGAAGCCCCTCTAAACCCATTATATCACAAGCATATTGAAAAGTTCATACAAGGGAAAATCCAAACAAGTCCTTGTGACACTATGAATTTGCAAGATGAGTCTCCCACTATAGGTTTTGGTCCTCACATAGATGATAAAGAAGAATTTTGTGCACCTTTGTATGTAATCGTAAATATCCATGACAAGATGTTTCATAATGGTATGCTTGATTCTAGGGCATCTCATAATATCATGCCAAAGGTAGTAATGGAGAGGTTGGGTTTAGAAATAACTAGGCCCTATCATGACCTCTATTATTTTGATTCCATAAAGGTGAAATGTGATGGGTTGATCAAATACATGGTGGTAACTTTGGCTCAGATACATGTCAAGAGTATTATGATGGATGTGGTGGTGGTTGATGTACCTATTGTTGGGACCTTCGTTTTGAATACCTCCATGTTTTGAAGATGTATAAATATTTTGTAGAATAATATAGCACACCAACAGTGGATCCAAGCGGAGGAAACCTAACTTACACTGCTCTAGAAAGTAAAAAAGAGTGATGAGTCAGCTGGGAAAAGCAACGGAAAGATATGAAACATTAGAGTGCATGCCAGAAGGACATGAAATCAAAAAAGTGTAAAAATGGAATTGAGAAGCCAATAAGACTTGCATAAAATTTGTAAAGCATGGAGTTATGTAATGGGTTGGGGTTATGTTCCAGGTTTTACATTAGTTTTGTTGTTTTTTCTTTGATATTGTGGGATTTTTTTGTTGTTGTTGTTAATTAGAATTATTAAACAGGAATTGCAACTGCACAAAATTTCAGAGTCGAGATCAGATCCTTCATTGTCAATTCATTTGTATAAGTCTTGATAGAAAGGAATGTATTCCATGTATGATTAGCTATGATAAGATAATATATTTTGGATTATTCAGGAACCCAAATAAAATTCAATATGTGGATGAATGGATGGTTTCTTTCTTGTGTAATATTTGTTGTTTTGTGTAACTACTAATTGTGTTAATGTTTAAACAAGATTCTTGATGTATGTGTTTACTTTAATGTTGTGCAACATAGATTGTTCAATGCCTTCACTGGTATAATCCTTTTAATGTTATAATATCTTTACCTTTAAGTATGAAATTGTACTATAATGTGTTGGACTTGATGTTATGTCCTCTTTAAGTCGCTTTATCACACAAGTATCATAGTGCTTCGAGTGAGACCTCATTCCCTTGTGGAAGGTTGAATATGCCAGTGAAAATAGACTACAACAATACCTTTGCTGGTAACGTCTGATAACCCCAATATCCAATTTCATGCCAACAAATGGATTCATTGTTGGGATGTGACTTCTGAATGAGTTTTCAGAGGATGCATCATCACATCTTTAAGTATGACATTGAAAATTGGTGGGAAATAAGGTGTGATGAGTTCATATTTCAAGAAACTGAGTTACAATAGAAAGCGGTGAGGGTTGTGTTGAGCACTCAACACACCCTAAAAATCCTATGTCAATTTTTGAGGAATGTAAATGTTTGCACTTTCTGATTCGATTTCCTTTTGAGGAATTTTTTGTCTTTTCTTGTTCTCTTGACTCTCATTAGTTATTCAATTTTGTTTAAATTTATGAAACCCCATGAATTAAAGAGGCTTAACACTTAAATAAAGAAACAACAGTCAAAACACTTCACCTAAGGTGCTCAAGATTCGACATTGGAAGGAATTCATAGAAATAAAATAGCCACTTGGGAAACCTTAGTCACCGAGCACTGATCTCCATCGACATTGGTAGAAGTAAGTTTGGTTTGAGCCAAAGTTTTGCATAAGGATATCACTGATATCCATTTTCTCTTCCACATCGGTAAAAGACAAGGGGAATAGATGTTAACGATGAAGGAAATGATATCAATGATAGTTGATACCTGACGTGCTTATTGGAATCAGGGAAGACCTAAAAGAATCACAATGACCATTCTGACCATGCTAAAGAGTTTTCCCGATCACCGATACCCGAAGTGATTTGACATCAGAACTTTCTCGAGGAAACTAATCCAAAGAGAAGCATGTGATGGGTTTATTGCCGATCATTGACCCCTGATACCTTTTCAGCATAGGTGAACCTAGGTTTTGTTATAGAATTAACAAATAGAAGAAAGTATCAACTCCAGTTAATATACGCGAATTGGGTCACTGGTCTTCAACGCCACGTGTTCTTGCCAGATTGGAGAAACGTACAATCTAGTTTTACCCCAAGTCATTCCTAGTTCCCTAAGCCCGAGTCGCACCTTTGAGTTGACTTTTCCATGATATCATTTGTACGTGAAATTTATCGGCCTCAAAGGATTTTTGTAGAAGGATATCGACGAAAACATCCATAGCACATCACCGATCCCCGATCCACCCACTGAGAAAGCGACACGATGGGATGTTTTAGCGTTAGATATGATTATATTTTGAGAATTTAAGGGGATAATTAATACCAAATCTCGCATTAGTTGCTACCTTGTGCATCGATCAAAAAACCATTTAAAATCCTCAATAGACCACATCAACCTTCGCGCCTCCATCATCAAACCACAATGAATTTAAGTTGCAGAGATTCAGCGACAACTTTGTTTGAATTTAACTCATCACCTGAATTGAATGGTTGAAGTGACATGGTAAGTTCTTCACCAGTTTAAATCCTCTCGAGCTATGGTAAGAGGAATCATTCTGTGCGCTAGGAAATTCAAAGCATCTGGAGAAACGAGACAAGCAATTTGAGAGTTGTAGAGATCCCGTGAGTATCAAATAACCAGGTTTATCAAGCTTTACAGGTATGTACTAAGTCTATGTATTTTTCATGTTTACACCTCATATATATATATTTTATTCCAGTGTTTCTCTGTACACAATCTCTAAAGACTTATTTTGATTACAGGAACAATGCCTCCTAGAAAGACGACCACTAGATGATCGTTGAGGGTGCCAAAGATGGAAGAACCAAAATTAGGTGAAGGATCCTCTCCAGGGGTTGCAAGACAATTGGAATTCACCCAAAGTTCAGAATCGGTCATCAAAACATCAACAAAGAAAGATTTTGTTTAGACTCCAGCCTTTGGGGATACAGAGGCAAGCACAGGGTCCAAAACGACGCTCCCGCATTGGGGAGAGATCTTTAAGAAAATAATTCGGGAGGAATACCCGAAATACATCCCATAAAGTGATCTTTATGTGAGAGCACTCAACGACAAAGTGTTCCTGAACATCCGAAGGTCATATCTGCATATGGTGTCTGGTAGAACCCCTGGCTTTCCCTGTGTTGAACTCTTGAAGTGGCTCATTGACCACAGAGACACATAAAAATGTTTGATCAACAACGACAATGGTGGGTGTGTCGGAGTGTTTCTTCCACTGGAGGTCTAGAATTATTACAAGCTTAGAGAGCCTGAAGTAAATGTGTTTATCTGCATAGAATAGATCTAGATAAACAATGATACACACATTTGCAGAGAGAATTGGAAAAATAAGAAGAAGGAGAGAAATAATGGAAAGAATTCTCATTAACCGTTATGAATAATGAATAATTTACACATGATATACTATGTATAACTCAATGATTTCTACTTGAGGTGAACCAAGTCACCATAGTGGTGGTCTAGAGTGATCTGGACACACACCAGTAGTTATAGGAGTGAACTGCCACCTATTCTAGTCTCTCAAGCAGTTACGGGAGTGAGCTGCCATCTAGTTGAGTTAACTAGTCAACTAGTCTTCAGTTAACTGACTGAACATAAATTAGTGAGGAGTTAAATCAAGGAATCAAGGATAATGTGCCACTTTGGTGATGATACCAAGGCAAGGTTGAATTAGCATGGTGATGATCCCAATGTTTCATGGTGATGATCCCAATGCAACATCTAAACTCAACTCAACTAGTCAAATTGAAGTGTGAACTGAAAGAGAATATTCTCCATGTGGAATATTCTCTCCTAAAATATAGGACACTGGATAATGACTAATTATGACTAATGAACAAATAAAAACCTTAGGAAAAATAAATCCTAGGTGTGTGTGAAGTAACTCCAATAGCCCCCCTGAACATCACTATGGTGAAAATAAAGATTGGGTCCTGGTAGCGAGGCCATGTTAGGTACCCAAGTACAAAATATACATTGAAAATAAAGTGAGGAAAGAGGGAAAACCTCATGGGAAACCCCCCCCCCATCAAGGTACAATGTATGTAAAAAAAGAATAATTACAGTTGCTAGGCAACTGTGTCCTTCACTCCAAGATGACCTCGCAGAGAATGGAATTTTTGCTCAGTGAAGGTCTTGGTGAAAATGTTTGTCATATGTTCTACTGAAGGACATAAATGTAAGTCGATGATCCCCTTGTGTACCAAGTCCCAGATGTAGTGCATGTGGATCTCTATGTGCTTCGTCTACTGCCTCTGAAATAGATCTCTACAGAACTTCAGAGTTCTCTAGTTGTCACACCAGATGACGATCGACCGATGAAACTGAATGCCCAACTCAGTGAGAAAATGTTGTAGCCACATAGCCTGAATGGTTATGTTAACTACCCCTCTGTACTCTGCCTTGATTGAAGATAGAGAAATGGAATCTTGCTTCTTGCTCGACCAACATATAGGCCCAGAACCAAGACTGAGTGAGTAACCAGATGTGGACTTGCGATCAATGCTATCACCAGCCCATTCGGAATCAGTAAACCCAATGAGATCTAATGTAGAGTCTGTTGTATAATAAATCCCAAAGATGATGGTGCCCTGTACGTATCAAAGGATACAATTTGCAACTTTCCAATGTAGCTCATGTGGCTCCTACATGAATCTGGAAACTGCGCCAACTGCATATGAGAGGTTTGGTCTGGAGTGTGTGAGATACAACAAGCTCCCCACTAGTTTTCTGTCAACCAGTGGAGTCTCCTCGCCATCCTCAAGTTTGACTCCTGATAGGAAACGAGTCAGAGTAGACTTGCAGTCTTTCATGTGAAATCTCTCAAGGAGATCTTGTGCATACTTGGCTTGAGACAGTTTGATTCCTGATGCATCATGACTGATCTCAAGTCCAAGGAAGAAGTGTAGCGGACCCATGTCTGTCATCAAAAACATGTCATGAAGAATCCTCTTGACTGCAGCTATCGCTGAAGTCGACCAATCGATGATCAACAAATCATTGACATACATAACTAAAAGTAGAAGGGAATCAACTGTCCTGATCATGTATACATTCAGGTCTGATTTAAAACGTACAAAGTTCTATGAAAATAGGTAGGAGTCCATATTGGAATACGATTCCCTCAGATCCTGCTTGAGGCCATAAAGTGACTTCTTCAGTCGACAAACCAAAGATGAGTCCTACATAAATCCCTGGGGCTACTCCATGTAGATCTCCTCAGAGAGATCACCGTGAAGAAATGCATTTTTCACGTCCATCTGATGGACTTCCCATCCCTTGGGTTGCCGTAATGGAAAGTGCCAATCATATGGGATCCATAATTGCTACTGGAGCGAAGGTCTCATCATAGTCAATACCATGAACCTGCTAAAAGCCTTTGGCGACAAGCCTATCTTTGTATTTTATTATCTGTCCATCCGCTGCACTCTTGGTCCTATAGACCCATTTGCATCTGACAAGTTTCCTCCCAGAAGGAAGGGGAACCGGATCCCAAGCCCGGTTCTCGAAGAAGGAGTTGTACTCCTCTTGCATGGCGGATTCCCAAAATGGATTTCCATCAGCCTCGCCATAAGACTGTGGATCTGAAGACTAAACCAATAAAACATGCCTGGAAGGAAATGGTTTAGTGGCAGTGAGTGAAATAGGAGGGTCCTCGAAATCAGATCGAGTCCTCCTAGTATCATCTGGATCACCAATGAGATCCCCTACATCCTGAAGAGTAGTCTGTGCCCACTTAGTCCTCTGCTTTGGCTTTGCAACTGCATCTGGATTCTCTGAATTTGTATCTGACTGTAATGACTCCGAATCTAAATCATCTAAGTCCTCTGAATCATAACTCTCATCTGAATAATTGTCATCATGTGCATGCTCATCATCTCGGACAGGTGGAAGAGTGAAGGTGTTTGCATACGACTTCTAAGGTACATGTGAGACACTTTCCTCAAATTGTACACTATGCTCGATGATGAGTTGGTCCGAGGAAAGATCAATAAGTCAATGTCCCTTCACACCGTCGGGGTATCCAACAAAAATGCACTCAGTTCTCTATGGATCAAGTTCCTTCCTCTTTTCAAAGGGAATCTGGGCCCATGCACATGAACCAAAAATGCGAAAGTGGGCCACTTCCAGTTTGAGGCCGCTCCAAGCCTCATAGGGGGTCTTATCCTTGATATATCTATGAGGAGATCTATTTTGGATGTATGTTTCACAGTTAAGTTCTTCGGCCTATAGTCTCTATGGTAGTGACTTTGCATGCAACATGCATGATGCCATCTCCTTTAGAGTTCTATTTTTCCACTCGACAACTCCGTTCTGCTGCAAAGTGTAGGGAACTGTATGCTACAACTGAATCCCTGCCTCATGGAAAATATTATGAATCTCATGATTCACATACTCTCCCCCATTATCAGTTCGGAGGACTTTGATCTTCTTTCCGGACTGTGTCTCAACCAAAGCTTTGAAATCTTTGAGGTGTTGAAAGACCTCGGAGTTTTTCATAAGAAAGTAGATCCAAGTAAAACGTGAGGAATCATAAAAAAAAAATGAGAACAAACCTCATTTTTATGATCGATGGATGCGGAAAAGGACCCATGAGGTCACTGTGGATCAGATATAAAGGTGCAAAAGCTTGCTGAGACTTTCCGTTGGTGAATTTCTCTTGAGGGTGTTTTCCGAGAACACATCCCTCACATACTCCCTTGGAGAAGAGGATATCTGGTAGACCATCAACTAATCTGTGCTTGCTAAGTTGTTGCATGTATCTGAAATTCAAATGTCCAAACCTTCTGTACCATATCCTACTACTTTCATCAGCATGAGTAAGAAGTAAAGCAGAATCAGGTTCAATGAATTTAGAAAATGTATACAATCTAGACTGATGATTTACCTCACCGGTAGCAACCCTGGAGTTGGTTTGCATGTTGTGTATGTCCACGAAATTTGGTGTGAGTACGAATTTCTTTTCAGTGTCATAATTCGTCATCTGATACACAGAGAGAAGGTTGACAAAAAGCTTGGGAACATGCAACACATTCTCGAAGCTTCCGTTGGTGAGTTCAATCCTTCCTTTGTTGGTGACTTTGATAGAAGAGTTGTCCCCCATCAGAATATGAGAAACTTTTCATGCATCCAAATAAGAATAGTCTGCTTCTAAGGCAGCCATGTGATGTGATGCTCCTGAATATATGATCCAAGCATCGAGAGAGGAGTTGATTGCAATGAAGACATGGCTAGAATTGCCTTTCTTGGAATTTAGATCTTCTGGCTTCTTCTTCTTTTCACCCTTGGGGATGCGATCTCCAAGGTTGTTTTGCTGAAGTATCTGAGACATCAGATCTATTTGTTTTTTCATGCATGCAGATTCCAAATGGAATCCTTTGTGACGGTATGTGCATTTCTCTCCTTTTCTTGCCTTTTCTCCTTTGGATCCGGAGGCATCGGTGAATGGTTTTGTGTACCCTTCCTTCTTTGTATGTGCATGAGCTTTTCGCTTCCATCATGCACAGTGAGTGCATGTGCACTTGGGCCTTTGATTGCGCCCATGTTGATGAGCTTGGTTTTCTCTTGTGTCAAGGATTCGATAAAGTCCTCAAGAGAAGGCATCTTCCAGGTGGCTCCAGAGGTAAATCTGACAGTATGGAATGTGGATATGAATACAGAGAATTCAAGACCAAGCTTGGAGAGAATGGTGAGAACCATTTGTTTCTCCTCCTTCGATTTGTTAACCCTGCAAGCTTTGAGTTGCGACAGTAAATCCTTGAATTTTGTAAAGAAATCTTGGATATTATCGAATATTTTTGGATCCAATGTGAGCAGCTCCACCTCCAGCATGTGTCCCCTCATCTCATCCTTTTTTCCAAAGAGACATTCCAATATGGTCTAAGCTTCATTGGGAGTCTTACAGAAAGATATATGAAAAAGGAGATTGGGAAAAATAAGACTGCAAATTGTTCCGAGTGCCTCATCCATGTGATTTAAGTACTTGGATTTTTCTATGGCTGATGTCGGTTCTATATTTGTATTCATGGTTAACCTATATATACCTCTAGATGAGAGATGTATGGTTATTTTATCCTTCAATGAAAAATAGTTGTAAGGTGTAAGAATTAATTCTTTTTGGAATTCCATCTTTCGTTGTCTTCGATCTTTGGTACCTGCAAAAAATTTTGGTGTAGCTTTTTCTTAGCAGTCCATCGGATCTGATACCATGTAAATGTGTTGACCTGCATAGAATAGATATATATGAATAATGATACACACATTTGCAGAGAGAATTGGAAAAAGAAGAAGAAGGAGAGAAAGAATGGAAAGAATTCTCATTAACCGTTATGAATAATGAATAATTTACACATGATATACTCTATATAAATCAATGAGTTCGACTTGAGGTGAACCAAGTCACCATAGTGGTGGTCTAGAGTGATATGGACACACACCAGCAGTTACGGGAGTGAACTGTCACCTATTCTAGTCTCTCAGGCAGTTACAAGAGTGAATTGCCACCTAGTTGAGTTAACTAGTCAACTAGTCTTCAGTTAATTGATTGAACAGAAAGTGGTGAGGAGTTAACTCAATGAATCAAGGCTAATGAGACACTTTGGTGATGATACCAAGGCAAGGTCAAATTATCATGGTGATGATCCCAATGTTGCATGGTAATGATCCCAATGCAACATCTAAACTCAACTCAACTAGTCAAACTGAAGTGTGAACTGAAAGAGAATATTCTCTAGGTGGAATATTCTCTCCTAAAATATAGGAGACTGAATAATGACTAATTATGACTAATGAACAAATAAAAAACTTAGGAAAAATAAATCCTAGGTGTGTGTGAAGTAACTCCAACACCTGAAGAGAGACTAAACATTGAATTCTACGAGCGCGACGACACCAACCGGGTAATGGCCTCATGGTGGAGAGAAGATAATAAGTACACCAACTGGAGCACCGGTTGGTACCAGACGAACAACTTAAGGGATCCATACATATACATAATGGCTCTCATCTTCCGATTGTATGGGGATAAAGACTACTCCATATTTTCAGAGGCATGGATGCCTCTAGCTTACACAATGTCAATTTCCGGGAGCAACTTCAACTGGGGTGCCATCATTTCTAAGAAACTGAGCATCTACATACAACAGGCTCAGACACCGAAGGAAGGAGAGGAACCAACCTTCTACATGGCTTCATACTTACTGGATGTCATGTGTGCAAGAAACATCTTTTTTGGCATGAACTTGAGTTGGCACATCGCAGAACTCCCGATCCATGTATATTTCAGCATCTTATGGGAGAGAAGGTACAAAACATCCTACTTTCTCATCTGTGATGAATTCATCACACGTATTTATATTATTCTTTTCAAGAAAGAATGCCCAAGACTATCACCTGCGGCCAAAAATATCATATCAAAGGTCGGCCACTGGTATGTGGATGAGCGCGATACCTACATCAGGTGTTCGGGGCCACCAGAGCACCTCATCTCATGCTAGTGCATGTCCCTAACTAGCTTGTAGTGGGAGAGATATGCTACTAGACCATACTGTAAGGCTATAACACCACCCTGGTCAAGGATAAAAAGAAGGTGTTTATACTTTTTGGATTCCACGTAGGTTTCGACTTGGTGAAAGACATTATTCAAGCCAAACAAGAAGGGTTGAGCCAATTGGAGTTTAGATTCCAGACCGACTGATTCCACTAGTAGGACCCAAATGGTATGGTCTTGAAACATGCTTCTCAAGTGTCATCCTGCTGGCCATATGCCCACAACAAATTTGAAGATGAAGTCTTCACAGAAAATTCCCAACACTGGGATGAGGTGGTGCCAAGGATAGATGACCCCAAAATGACCAAGTTCAGATCCATGAGCCTGGACGAACAGAGTACAACCATAGAGAAATCAACTCAAGAGGCCCTCATAGCCAAAGAAGAAATGATAGTGGTCGAAGAAACAAAGGTCCCCTTGGTAGCCCCGATGCAGGATAAAGGTTTCCCTATGAATCAGGATGCACGGGAGAGGGGGTTAATCATGATAGAATAGGCACAACAGACAATTGATCAACTGGAAGTTGACCCCTACCTCACAAGCATGATAGGGTCCCCTTCCGACAACCCATATGAAATCCAAATAGGCCCAAGTGGCCCTGAACTGATAGACATCGATGAAATTGTTGTGTCAGACGACCCTAAAATCATGATGTTGGAGGTCAGATCACCTTTGGGTGTTTCATCTCAGCCGAAGACAATAGAGGTATCAGTGGGAACAAGTGCACCAGACCCCCTCCACAAATTAATAAACATCTATGATGATGAAGAGAGCTTTGAGGTATCCCTTGTGACCCCTGTACATATCATAGAGGAAAAGGAGACAGAGAAGACATCTTCCCGAACTCCTAACGCTCGAATTCAGGGGCTTCCACATAATGATCAAGAAGTCGAGAGTGTCTTAAACACTGAGCTTATAAATGCACTAGAGACACAAGAAGATAGTCCCAAGGATGAGCTAGAGATGGTCAAACAAAAGGGTGAAGCTCCATGATAGGAAATTGGCAACTCAATGACTGATAATCAAGTAAGTACCGATCCTACCCCCGATGCCTCAATTTCAATCGGTACTCAAATTCCCAATGAGCGAAAAACATAATTTGGGACTTTGGAACACAAGGAATGAGTTCAAGACCCCAGTATTGAACAAATATATACCATGGGGAGCCTAGGAAATATGCTCACCTAGGGAGATCAACAAATCTCCGAACCCGTGGATGAATTCATTGACATACATGCCATCGCTTATAATCGAAAAAGGAAATATATTGTGAAAAGGACCACTAAGAATAGGAGGATCACTCTAGATAACTCCATCCTCATCACCATGGAGGAAAATCTGATCAACATAGAGCATGCCAAGACGTCCGAACTTATCGGTGCAAGGATGGAAATCACAGATGCCACCGTGGACAGAGAAAAAAGGGATGAAGAGGAGCTGTCTGCGGCTTTGAAAGAATTAAAACATTTGTGCCACTTGGAGAAATATTACCAGGACATCACATAGGTCGTGGTGCATCTAAGGAGCAAATTTAAGGAGGCCTACAACAAGTTTATAAATGAAAGACACTTATTCACTGCAAGGATAGCCGAGCTGCAAGAAGACACCCTCATTGTGTTGGCCACATGCAAGGATATGGAGAAGTGGTATGAGAAAGAAAAAAAAGCTGTGCAAAGGGTTGACTATATCAGTGCGGTCCAATAGGGTCGAGATACAGAAGAGCATGACATTCATGTGTTAAAAGAGAGCAGCCTTGATCGCATAAAGAAATCAGACGAGTATTGGGAAAAAATGGCTCGGGAACCTCATCGATAAATGTAAGAGAAATGGACCAAGTGAGAGAAAAGATGGATCAAGATCAACCAGGTAATGAAATACATCGAGCTCCCCGAGTTTGGCACATCTGATGACTTTGTCGACTTGCGGGACATAGTCAATACGCACGTTGAACAAGACTCATCATGGGTTGGGGAAATAGAAAAGGTGACATACATGGCGCCAGGTCAGGTTCGACAATTCATAGAGCACCCGATCCAAGATCGGGCTATGTTGCAATAGTTAAGTGCCAGAATAGTCAAGTATCAGGCACAAGTAGTAGAGATAAGAGAGATTCACTCGGCCCCAATGGAACAACATAGATTCATGTATGCCAAAACATGCGAGGATATCTTCATCAAGTCGTCGAAGTATGAGAAGAGTCACCCACTTGAGTGAGATCCTGACATGACTCTTAGAAATACTGATAGAAGAAAGTGCCATGTTGCAATTTTTTTTTTTACTTAGTTTCACTTAAATAGTTATTTTTAGTTAATAATATGTTATAAATAGGAGGATCAACCTATTAGCAAGGGGTCGATGGTTGTTTCAAATACCCTCATTTTTGGTTTTGTAATGAACAATTTCGGAGCTTCCTTTAATTGAGAAGTAATGTTTAGGACCTGAGACAAGTTTGTGTATTTCATCAAAAGTGTGTATGATTGGATGTGGAGAAGAATTATTTCTTATTTTGTCTTAAGAATGGATGTTGTAACGAGTAAGAGCTACTAAATTTGTTGATAAGTTATATGATGCAACATTTTACAGTTCTTTTCTTTAATGATGAAGATAAATTGTTGTGTTATTATGTGATTGATGATAAGAGTCAAGTGAATTATTTAACTTGCCATCATTTATCTCATGCATGTTTTTCTTCTGATAAATTGTACCTCAGTTAGTAATTGGAATTCCTACACAGTTAATGTATTGGTACTAGGCCTGTGGTATAGAATCATTGTCTGCATGCTAGAGTGAAAGGGTGATCCCAAGCTTAGCCTATTCTCCAGTAGTTAAGCTTGTTCCCACTTTGTTACCTAGTTGGTTAATACCATCTTTATCTTATATTAGTCCCACCTAAGAGAAAACACAAAAAGATAACATCATAACTGAAGGAGAAATACTTCACAAGAAAACATAAATCCCATCGATTATTTTGGCCTAATCACAAGATCTGGAAAACCATTCCACCATTAAACATTGCATATTCTAATTGGGCCTCGGTGGTGAGTTTGGCTCCTGCTGTTGAGTTAAAGGGATTTAGGACCCCTCAACAGAATTGGCGCTAGAAGGAGGGCTTGAGAATGAATGGCTAAATATATATTTCACATAATATTTTAGATAGCCTATAGATTCAAAATAGCCGACATGCATGGCTAATCATTCCCAATATTTCCCACACACATTGAGTACTCCCAAAATGAGTAACTCACCCCATCATGAGGAATAACATATGTTCACTGATATACCCTATGCTCTTCGTCATGAGGAATTGAACCAATTCAGAAGAATCACAAGAGCATACGCTCGACATATTTGTGTGTTGCCCTTAGCTCTGTTACTTCCTCGAAGAAAACAAATAAGAAAACCAGTGGTTGAATCCCCTGACCAGGGTTTTCTGCACATAGTAGAAGACCTGATAGATTTCTCTCTCACCAAAATCAAACATCCTCTTAATCTAATCCATGAAACACCAGCTGGAAACTTCTCCGAGCTCGAAAAGTTTTCAGAAGAAGAAGGGTTTAACTCAAACATGGAAGATAACAATGACTGTGATGAAGAAAGGGGAAACCCACCTCTAAATGATCAACCTTAGTTTGTTAGAGATTCTTTGGCCATCCTTGGTCGAGTACATAACCTCCCCTAACACCCAGAGAAGTTACTCCCTAAATTTGACCCTAAAACCTCAGGATTGGCTGAAGGCCATATCAAAAAATTCATACTAGCTATCATAATTATGAATGTCCAACATGAAGATGTAGTTTATAGTATTTTCCCCTACACTTTCAAGAATTCATCCTCCACGTGGTATTTTAACCTACCCATAGGATCCATAACTAGTTGGACGAAGTTTCAAAAAGATTTTCTATATAAATTTGTAGAAGAAACTACTACATGAGCTTTGATGGCTGAGTTGTTCACCGCCACCATGAGTTCGAAGGAAATGGTTAAAGACTTCAATCAATGATTTACCACCATCTTAAATAAATTCCAGCCCAAAGCTAAACCGACTCAGGATTTGCAAATCGAAGTATACACTAATGATCTCCCATATTCTATTTCAATGTTTGTGAAGAGGGCTGCCAAACCGACCCTAGTCGAGAATTTTGAAGAATCCAAAACGTTAGAGTTCCAAATGAAAGGATGCAAAGAAAGCTAGGTCTCGTTAGTTAAGAAATAAGTTCAACCTCCTCCTAGGAGAGGACTCCTATTGACTATACCCCCAGGGAAACAAATAGAACAAGCTCTTGAAAAGGGAAGTGGGGACATAGAGGACCTACAACACATGGTAAACCATGAATAGAAGTGAAGGGGCGGGAAACCAAGGCCAGAGGCCCTATAAGCCTGTCTTTAAAAGGAATCTTCCTTTCAAAGGAATTGAACCCCCTCCAACCAACTTAAACATCGATCTGGGGAATGTAGCATCCGACTCTTTCTGTACCTACCATCAAGAGAATTACTCTGAAAGAGACTGCCCTCAATGGGTGCATGCCATGAATTTGATGGCCAACCGGTTTCTAGATGAATTCTCCCTGACCGAAAAATCAAGCAGCTCAGTTATGAATATTTATGACCAGGAAGAAATTGCTCCACCATAATAAACAACCATGTTGATATGGGATCCTGACCTACCTATGCATTCCGATGACCTATTTTAGGTTCAAGAACTATCCGCAGAAGTATTGGTTGTGAAAATGTGAAGTAGGGGTCAACCTATCTCAAACGACCTTACTACAACCCCAATTTCAGGAGGGAGACCAACTCCCATCACCCAAAAGCACCTTTTTCTCCTCGAAATAACCCTATAAACATCCATACATGAGAATCACCCAAGCTAAATTACAACATAGTATAAGATTTGAAGAACTTGAAGGAAAATATATCAGTTATGGACATATGTAGAATCCCTCGGAAAAAGGACTTTCTATTACAAGCTTTGAGTTCAGTGGAAAATCCCATGACAAGCAGTGACGAAGGAGGAAATATAACTCCCACAGATCTAAGAAATAAACCAACTGTGAATGCCTGCTCTGAAGATAAGAAGGGAAAACCTTTTGTCCCACCATTCCTTTTAACTTTTGAAGTCTTCAACATAAACCTCCATAACTATTTGGTTGACTCAGGAGCATCTTCTAATGTTATGTCGTTGTCTATTTGCAAAAACATAAATGCATTACCTCTCAAGAGCAATAAACATGTGATATAGCTAGACAGAACCGAGGTGAAGGTCATGGAAGAACTCAAAGATGTAATGATCAAAATAGCGATGGACCCTAAATTTGTGGAAGTAATTGACATCATTGTAGTATATATCCCAGAAGGTTATGGATTGTTATTAAATCAAGATTGGTCTAAGAAGTTAAATGGATACTTTAGTACGTATTGGGCTCACCTTTGTCTACCATTAAAAGGGAACACAAGCATGATCAAGATTGATATGGAAAGATATCTAAAACATATTTTCACTGACTTAGAAACCCTAAATGAACCCTCATTGGCATATTTCCCCATGTTAGGCAAATATTCCTTTGATTCCGACTTAAAAAATTCCCCCCCTCTCTCATCTGATGTTCCCCTTACCCAAAAATATGAAATGATTTTTCAAGAGGAATTGTCGACGGTGGCAGAGGAAACCCTCTTCTGTCAAGAACCTGCGTTGGAAATCACAGAACAAACATGAAGAGGAGAGGGATGTGACAAGAAAGAGGAGGCTGATATATTTTGCCCACAATTTTGGACCTTATACTTTGATGGCTCTAAATCGCAAGAAGGGTATGGGGTGGGGTGCATCCTCATTGATCCAAAATGTAAACGAAATTTCATGTCCTGTAGATTAGAGTTTGAATGCATAGACAATACCACTGCATATGAAGCTCTAGTACAAGGGATAAATAAATCCATGGACTTGAACGTTAAATAAGTGAAGGTTTTTGGAGATTCTGAAATCATCGTTAGACAAGTAAGGAACACTATACATTGCAATTCTCCACACCTAAATAATTACCAACAGGAAGTGCACAGACTAATAGAGAATTTTGAAGATTTCAACATTGCAATGATTCCTAGAGAAAATAACATTCTTGTTGATTCTGTGGCCACCGCTGCTTCAAGGATATCACCTCTAGAAGATTATGAAGCCTCCCAATTCATTGTGGAATTTCTCTACAAACCATCGGTGCCCAACAATATTTCTAATTGGAAGGTCTTTGAAGGAGATGAATAGATCATAAATTTTTTGACTAACCAAGACAACTTCAAAGACTTGGTTATTGACAATGAAATATTCTAGGAACAATAAGAAGGAACCGATCCTCAGACAGATCAACCGATCGACAAATCAAAGTCTCACACAATACCGAAGGGAATAATTAATTTAGAAAACCTTTTTGACCTAAGGGAAATATTTAAGGAGTAAAAAAACAAGAATATCAGTAATTTCTATCCCATGCATGAAACTATAAATCTCGGAACCCCGAAAAACCCAAAATCTGTAAACCTCGACAAGAGAATATCTAAAGAGGAAAGGAAGGCCTACCTCAAACGTTTCAAAAAATATCAAGATGTCTTTGCGTGGTCCTACCAAGATCTGAAAACTTATGATACCCGTATCATTCAAAAAACTATCCCTTTAAATCTTGAAGTAAAACCCTTCCAACAGAAGCTTTGGAAATACCACCCATCCCCGAAGACCCTCATGTGTCAGGAGTTAAAGAAACTTTTAGATTCCAAAATTATCTTCTAGGTTAGACACTATGCCTGGGTAGAAAACTTGGTTCCTGTAAGGAAAAAGTATGGGGAAATCCACATGTGTGTGGATTTCATAAATCTCAACAGAGCTTCAGAAAAGGACAACTAACTAGTCCCACCAATGGAACAACTCCTGCAGACCGTATCTAGCTTTGAGATTTTCTCCTTACTAGACGGTTTCTCAGGTTACAACTAGGTTCTAGTTTCAGAAGAAGACCACTTGAAAATTACCTTCTGAACCAAGTGGGGAACCTTTGATTACAAACACATTCCCTTTGGGTTAATCAATGCAAGGGAAACCTTCCAGAGGGCCATGGCATAGAATTTAAGGGAATAATCAACAAGTGTGTGGTAGTCTACTTGGACTACGTGACTGTGTATTCAAAGAACAAAGAAGATCACATCCAACATTTAACCCAGATTTTCAAAAGGTGTAGGAAATATGGTATATCCTTAAACCCTAAGAAAACTATTTTCGGTGTCGAGGAAGGTAAGTTGTTAGGCCACATTATATCTCAAGAAGGAATTCACATAGATCTAGAAAATATTAAGTCTATAGCTCAACTTCCATTACCTCACAAAAAAAAGTCTATGCAATCATTCTTTGGGAAAATCAATTTTGTGAGGAAATTCACCCCCGATTTTGCGGAAACTATCAAACCCTTACAAAAAATTATTCGTAAAGATGTTGAATTTAAGTGGGATGATGAACAAAAAAAGGATTTCAACAATATTAAGACTGCAATATCTCAAGCCCCAGTGCTGCGAAGTTTTGATTTCAACAAAGATTTCTTCCTCTATACTTTCGTCTCCGACCAATCGTTAGCCGCAATTTTAACTCAGAAGGATGATGACAACAATGAGGCCCCAATGTCATTCATGAGTACTAATCTCCATGGTGCCAAACTAAATTATCCTTCTATAGACAAGAAGGATTACGCGGTATACAAGGAATTAAATCATTTTAGATCTTACATCCTAAAAAACCATACCAAAGTCATCGTGCCTCACCCCACAGTCTGATCCCTATTTACTTAATAGGAGATGGGGGAAATAAGAGGAAACTGGATGGCAGTAGTCCAATAATTTGATCTAGATATAAAACCCGCTAAACTAGTTAAAGGAAAAGGGTTATGCAAACTAGAAGCCGAAGCTTAGGACCAAGTAAATGATGACCCCATATGGGATATTGAATTGGCATTATGGTGTGGAAAAGCTTCATATGTCTCCCCAGGGCAAGAGTCTTGGTACAAGAAACTGAATTATCTCCTGCACCATGGTACTTGCCTAGAAAACCTAAACCCTAGGGAAAGGAGAGCTCTCAAGTTAAATTCCACACAATATTGTCTCAGAAATTCGGTACTCTTCTGGGTTAATTATGATGGGGTACTTCTAAGATGTCTCAAACGTGAAGACGCAGACAAAGTTCTGAAAGAGCTCCATGATGGTCCCGTCGGTGGACATTTTGCAAAAAACACCACCGCTCATAAGATATTGAGAGATGGATATTATTGGCCTACATTATTCAAATATGCTCACACATATGCTAGAAACTATAAGACATGTCAAATAAGTGTTGGAAGGGAGAAGAGAGAAGTTTTCCCACTCCAACCGGTGGTCGTTTCTATGCCTTTTGAGCAATGGGGGTTAGATATCATAGGAGAAATTACACCAAGTTCTTCAAAACAACATAAATACATACTCACTACCACCGATTATTTCATGAAATGGGCAGAGGCCATCCCTCTGACTCATGTAAATGAGAAGGTTGTAATCCAATTCATAGAACAAAAACTGATCACAAGGATCAGTGTCCCTTCTATCCTTTTTTTTGATAATGCACCTTATTTTTCTTCCACCTTATTAACAAAGTTTTCTCTAGACAAGGGAATCATAATTAGATACTTTGCAAATTATTATCCACAGGGAAACGAAGTGGCATAATCAACTAATAGGAAGCTAGTGAGGATATTGAAGAAAACGGTTGCAGACAACCAGAGGAATTGGCATAATCTAATCCATAACGCTTTATGGGAAGATAGAGTTACACCCAAGGAAGCTATAGGAAATTCCCCATACTTTCTAGTATATGGACAGGAAGCCATTCTCTCGAATGGGCTATATCTTCCATCTCTTCAACTTGCTCAGGATTCCAGAGGGAAGCCCTCGTCAGTCATACAACAAAGAATTGACACCTTGCTCATGCTAGAAGAGGAAAGGGAGAAATATAAATCAAATTTCATAGCTCACCAACAGATAGTTAAAATATGGTTTGATAAGCATAAGGCTAAAGAGAATAATTTTGAGGTAGGAGACTTAGTCCTGAAGTGGGACAAAGAAAATGAGCCTAAAGGAAAGCATTCTAAGTTTCAGAATCTATGGCTCGGACCTTTCTAGGTGGCCGAGAAGATTGTGTTAGGAACGTACCGATTGCATAACCTGAGGGGGGAACCCAATTCCCTCCCAGTGAATGGCCAAGCCATAAAACTATATTTCCATTAAAAAAAAAAAGATATTTTTTGTGTCTATGTTTTCACAATGTTTACTTTAGATACGTCAATTTATCTTTTGAATTTATACATTTTTTGTTGTATATTTTGCGATTGTGCTTCTGAGATTTTGAAGATTTGTTTAGCAAGACAATGGTTTACCTCAAATCATGTGACAAGGAAAACTCTGTTCCTAAATCGTCGCTCACATACAACAAAAAAAAAATCTAGAGAACCTGCGGTTGTTTTAAGGGATCCTCTATCTAACCTACGTAGATGAACAACTTTGGAGAAATGCAGAAGTGTCTGCCTGGTGGTCTGGTGAAAAAATTCAATTTAAGACAGTAAGATGGAAAGGAATACATGTACCTCAGAGACAGAGCTAGAGAAATTTCACCTTAACCATCTCATTCTTGCAAATAACAGACGTCCTCCTCTCCCACTCGCTTAGGGAATTCTGCTGAAAATAGAATCAACTATATCAAATGAGTGCACAGTAGGAAAGGGTATGCAGATACCTTCGTTGGGGCTATGGAATATCGTTGGTAGTGGAGAAAGGTCTCTAACATTAGGGTGAATCCGTCAAGGCTATGGATGCTCACTGGCAGTGGAGCAACATCGTAGAAAATGAATAAGGTTAACTAAAAGGCCTAGTGCCAATGAATGATTTTATAGACTCTTGTCAAAGGGGGGCATGAGTCAGGGTTATAGGGAATGAAGGTTGAATAAAGGTTGAAAACCCCATAGGTAGGCCCAGATGCATCAACTAGGAAATTTCAAATGCAAGGGTGACATGGGCTCTGATAAAAACCAGTTAAGTTCTTTACCATATTTTGCATCAGTCGAGCCCAAGGGAGGAACATAGATTTTTCTTTTTCCTAGTAAGTCACCATTTGTTGAGAACTCAACACACCCTAAAAATCCTATGTCAATTTTTTCACTTTTTGGGTACCACTTGATCTTTGCACTATTTGATTCGATTTCCTTTTAAGGAATGTTTTGTATTTTCTTGTTATCTTGACTCTCATTAGCTATTCAAGTTTGTTTAACTTTATGAAACCCCATGAATTTAAAATTATTAACACTTAAATAAAGAATCAATAGCCAAAACACTTCACCTGACGTGCTCAAGATTCGACATCAGAAGGAATTCATAAAAATAAAATATCCACTTGGGAAACCTTAGTCGCCGAGCGCCGATCTCCATCGACATCGGTAGAAGTAATTTTGGTTTGCGCCAAATTTTTGCATAAGGATATTGCCGATAGTTGTTTCCTCTTCAGCATCGATAAAATACAAGGGGAATAGACTTTAATGAGGAAGGAAACAATATCGCCGATAGCCGAAACCTGACGTGCTTATCGAAATTGGGGAAGACCTAAGATAATCGCAATGATCATTCTGACCACGCTAAATATTTTTCCTGATCGCCTATCCCTAAAGTGATTTAGCATCAGAACTTTCTCAAGGAAACTAATCCAAAGAGAAGCACGTGATGGGTTTATAACCAATCAATGACCCCCGATACATTTTTGGCATCTGTGAACCCAGTTTTTGTTCTATAATGCACAAATAGGAGAAATTATTGACTCCAATTAATACACGCAAATTAGGTCACTGGTCTTCAATGCCACATGTTCTTACCATATTGGAGAAACATACTGTCTAGTTTTACCCCGATTCATTCTTGGTTGCCTAAGCCCGAGTCTCACCTTTGATTCATATTTTCCATGAAATCATTTTTACATGAAATCGATCACTGTCAGAGGTTTTTGGTAGAAGGATATCAATGAAAACGTCCATAGCACATCGTCGATCCTTGATCCACCCATTGAGAGAGTAACACGATCGGACATTTTAGAGTTAGATATGATTAGATTTTGAGAATTTAAGGGGATAATTAATACCAAATATCGCATTAGTTTCTACATCATGCGTTGATCAAAACAACCGTTTAAAATTCTCGATAGACCACATCACCCTCCATGCCTCCACCTTCAATCCATGATGATTCGATGGAAGATTTGTTTGAATTTCACTCATCACCCAAATTTAATGGATGACATGACACAATAATTTCTTTGCTGGTTTAAATCCTCTTGATCCATGGTAAGCGGAATCATTTTGTGCACCAGGAAATTCAGAGCATCTGGAGAAATGAGACGAGCAATTCGAGAGCTACAGAGATCCTATGAGTATCAAATAACAAGGTCTAGAAAGCTTTATAGGTATGTACCAAGTCTGTGGATTTTTCATGTTTACAAATCATATATATATATATATATATATATATATTATTCCAGTGTTTCTCTATACATAGTCTCTAAATATTTATTTCTACTACAGGAACAATGCCTCCAATAAAGTTGACCACTAGATGACCACTGAGGGCGCCAAAGCTGAAAGAACTAGAATTAGGTGAAGGCTCCTCTCCACGGGTTGCAAGACAATTGGAATTCACCCAAAGACCGAAGCCGGTCATCAAAACATCGACAAATAAATCTTTCTTTCAACCTCTGGCTTTTGGGGATACAGAGGAAAGCATAGGGTCCAAAACGACACTCCCACATTGGGGAGATATCTTTAAGAAAATCAGTCAGGAGGAATACCAAAATACATCTCACACAGTGATCCTAATGTCAGAGAACTCGAAGACGAAGTGTTCCCGAACATCCGGAGGTCATACCTGCATATGGTGGCTAGCAGAACCCATGTCTTTCCCCAAGTTGAACTCATGAAGTGGATCATTGATCACACAGACACACAAAAATGTTTGATCAATGACGACAATGGTGGGTGTGTTGGAGTGTTCCTTCTGGTGGAGGTCCAGAAGTATTACAAGATTAGAGACCCTAAAGAGAAACTAAACACTGATTTCGTGGTAAAATTCTACGAGCACCACGGACACCAGCTGGGTGATGGCCTCATGGTGGAGAGAATATAAGAAGTACACCAACCGGAGCACTAGCTGGTGCCAGACGACCAACTTAAGGGAGCCATACATCTACTTGATGGCTGTCATCTGTCGATTGTATGGGGAGAAAGACTGCTCCAAATTTTCAAAGGCATGGATGCCTCTAACTTACACAGTGTCTATTTCTAGGAGTGGCTTCAACTAGGGAGACATCATTTCTAAGCAACTGAGCATCTACATACAACACGATCATATGTTGAAGGAAGGAGAGACACCAACCTTCTATATGGATTCATATGTACTGGATGTCATGTGTGCCAGAAACATCTTTGTTGCCATGAACTTGAGTTGGCACGTTGCAGAACTCTCAGTCCATGTATATTTCAGCATCTTATGGGAGAACAGGTTCAAAAAATCCTACTCCCTCATCTGTGATGAATTCATCTCACGTATTTATTTTATTATTTTCAAGAAAGAATGCTCGAGACTATCAGTTGTGGCCAAAAATAGTATATCAAAGGTCGGCCACTGGTATCTGGATGAGAACGATACCTACATCAGGGTGTTCGGGGCCACCGAAGAACCTCATCTCCTACCAACGCATGTCCCTGACTGGCTTGTAGTGGGAGAGATATGCTACCATACCATCCTGCAAGGCTACAATGCCACCCTGGTCAAGGATAAAAAGTGGGGTTTTATACCTTATGGATTCCATGTAGGTTTCTACTTGGTGAAAGACACCGCTCAAGCCACAAAAGAAGGGTTGATCCAATTAGAGTTCATATTATAGATCGACCAATTCCACAAGCACGACCCAAAGGGTCTGGTATTGAAACACGCTTCTCAAGTGTCATCCTGTTGGCCATACACCCACGACAAATTTGAAGATGAAGTCTTCACAAAAAATTCCCAAGATTAGGATGAGGTGGTGGAAAGGATGGTTGACCCCAAAATGACCAAGTTCAGAGCCATGATCCTGGATGAACAGACTACAACCATAGATCAATTGAATCAAGAGGCCCTTAGAGCCAGAGAAGAAATGATAGCGGTCAAAGCAGCATAGGTCCCCCTAGTAGCCTCGGTGAAAGATAGAGGTTTCCCTATGACTTAGGATTAGTGGGAGAGGGGTTTACTCATGATAGAATAGGCACAGTGGATGATTGATTAGCTGCAAGATGACCCAGACCTCACAGGCATGATAGGTTCCCATGCCGACAACCCAGATGAAATCCATATAGGCCCAAGCGACCCTGAATTGATAGACATTGATGAAATCATCAGGTTAGAAGACCTTGAAATCACAATGCCACAGGTTGTATCACTGATGGGTGTTTCAACTCAGTCAAAGACAGTTAGGGTATGAGTGGGAACAAGTGCACCATACCCCCTTCACGAATTAATAAACATATATGACGATGAAAAGAACCTGGAGGTATCCCTTGTGACCCCTGTACATATCATAGAGGAAAAGGAGCTAGAGAAGACATCTTCCCCAGCTCCCGATGCTGGAATTCAGGGGCTTCC
The DNA here is from genome assembly GCA_009831015.1 of Picea engelmannii. Lineage (NCBI taxonomy): Eukaryota > Viridiplantae > Streptophyta > Pinopsida > Pinales > Pinaceae > Picea > Picea engelmannii. The sequence goes on along the minus strand of ML777035.1, from coordinate 308,113 downwards.
ATAGAATGAACAAGAAGTCAAGAGTGTCTTAGACATTGAGTTTCCAAATGCACCAGAGACCCAATCATATAGTGCCAAGAATGAGCCAGAGATGGTCGAACAAAAGGGAGAAGCTCCATGGAAAGAAATTGGCATCTCAATGACTAATAATCAAGTAAGTATCGAGCCTACCCCCGATGCCTCAATTTCAATCGGTACTCAAATTCTTGATGAGAGACAAAAAAAATCTGGGACTTCGGAACATAGGGAAGAATTTCAATACCCAAGTCTTGAACGAATATATACCATCTGGAGCCTAGGAAATATGCTCACCTAGGGAGATCTGCAAATCACCGAACCCATGGATGAAGTCCCTGACATACACGACATCACTTATGATTGGAAAAGGAAAGATATTGTGAAAAGGACCACCAAGAAGAGGAGGATCACTCTAGATTGCTCCATCCTCATCACCACGAAGGAAAATATGATCAACATAAAGCATGCCAAGACGTCTGAAATTATCGGTGCAAGGATGGAAATCATAGATGCCACCCTAAACAGAGAAAAAAGGGATGAAGAAGAGTTCGTTGCGTCTTTGAAATAATTGGAACAAGTCATGGTGCACCTAAGGAGTGAATTTAAGGAGGCCTACATCAAGTTTACATATGAACGACACCTATTCACTGCAAGGATAACCGAGCTAGAAGAAGACACCCTCATGGCATTGGCCACGTGCAAGGATATGGAGAGGTGGTACGAGAAAGAAAAACAAGTCGTGGAAAGGGTTGACTATATTAGTGCGGTCCAACAGGGCTGAGATATAGAAGAGAACGACATGCAAGTGTTAAAAGAGAGCATCCTTGATCACATAAATAAATCAGTTGATTATTGGGAAAAAATGGCTCGGGAACCTCATCGATAAATACAAGAGAAATGGACCAAGTGCGAGAAAATTTGGATCAAGATCAACCATGTAATGAAAGACATCAGTCTCCCCAAGTTTGGCACACCCGGTGAATTTGTCAACTTTCACAACATAGTCAATACGCACGCCGAACAAGAATCATCATGGGCCAGGGAAATAGAAAAGATGCCAGACATGGCACTAGGTCAAGTGCGATAGTTCATGGAGCACCTGATCAAATCTTAGGCTATGTTGCAACAGTTAAGTGCTAGGATAGTCAAGTATCAAGCAAAAGTAGTAAATATAAGAGAGATTCACTAGACCCCAATGGAACAACATAGATTCCTGTATTCCAACACATGCGAGGATCTCTTCATCAAGTGGTCGGAGTACGAGAAGAGTCACCCACTTAAGTGAGATCCTGAGACGACTCTTAGAAAGAATGACAAAAGAAAGTGCCATGTAGTGAATTTTGTTTTACTTAGTTTCACTTTAATAATTATTTTTAATTAATCACATGTTATAAATAGGAGGATCGACCTATTAGGAAGGGGTCTATGGTTGTTGCAAAGATCCTCATTTTGGTTTTGTAATGAACTGTTTCAGAGTTTCCTTTAATTGAGAATTCATGTTTAGGACCTGATACAAGTTTGTGTTTTTCATCAAAAGCGTGTATGATTGGATGTGGAGAAAAATTATTTATTATTTCATCTCATGAATGGATGTTGTAATGAGTAAGACCTACTAAATCCGTTTATAAGTTATCTATTGCAATGTTTTATAGTTATTTTCTTTAATGATGAAGATAAATCGTTGTGTTATTATGTGATTTATGATTAGATTTAAGTGAATTATTTTACTTTCCATCATTTATCGCATGCATGTTTTTCTTCTGATAAATTGTATCTCGGTAAGTAATTGGAATACCCACATGGTTAATGTATTAGTACTAGGCCTGTGGTACACAATCATTGTTTGCATGCTAGAGTGAAAGGGTTATCCCAGACTCATCCTATTCTCCAGTAGTTAAGTTTGTTCCCACTTTGTTACCTGGTTGGTTTATACCAGATTTATCTTATATCAGCCCCACATAACTGAAAATAAAAACGAGAACATCTTAAATGCAGGAGAAAGCCTTCACAAGAAAATGTAAAGGCCATTGATTATTTTGGTCGGATCGCAAGATCTAGAGAACCATTCCACCATTAAACGTTGTAGAGTCTAATTAGGCCTTGGTGGTGGGTTTGGTTCCTGCTGTTGTGTTAAAGGGATTTAGGACCCCTCAACAGGCTATGAAAGACACAATATTTTTCTCGAAACGATCCAGTGATCAGTACGAAATATTTTGGATCTGATTCCCAGAGGAGTTCTACTAGTGGATTGATCGATTGTAAGAAGTGACATAATTTAAAAATAGTGTCAAGAAAAGATTCAATTGGACTATTGAGCAGATAAATACTCTTCACAAGTTGGATCACCATATTTGTCAAGTTGTTGAATTTTGGGTCCACACTACCCTGGAAGGATACATCAGTAAAGTTTCTATAGAAAAACACCAGTCATTCTCAAAGGCAGAAGTAGTATTTTACCCGGGAGCCCGAGGGAGATTACTGCGAGAAATTTTGTCGTGGATGAATATCTTGCTAGTGGAAGAAGGAATGTTACTAGTTCCTTTGGTTCCAATGGTTGAGTAAAACCGTTTTCGCATGAGGGGAAAGTGATTCAGGTGAGGATCCATGATTTAGGATATGGAAGTTATTGATATATGGGGGGTCATATTGATAATATTTCTAGAGACAAGTGGGCTCAAAAAAGGGTTGTGCTGATTGAAAAAAAGTGGCAAGAAAAAATCTGAAATTTGATGAAGGGGATGGATCAGTCCCGCAAGAAGATGAGCCTTGAGAAGAGCCATAAAAGAGAGTTAGAGAAATTGAAAGAGTTACATTTACATGGATGGCTAGGCAACCAATGGTTGAAGGATAATTTTCGAGAGAAATATGAGATTTTTGGAGAGAGTAGACAAGATGGAGAAAAGTCAGAAGAAAGAATCAATATTGGAGTCACCATCGAGGAACAAGGTTCAATAGTAACATCTATAAAAGTTGCAGGAGAACCAAATCCTTCAATGCCCAAAGATGTGAAGTACACTATAGGACCTGATACGATATGGAATCTTAATGTGACCCCCTAGGTTAAAGAATCCCATCCCGAAGAAGCATGAACCATCCTTGGATCACCCAATCCCTCAATGAAATATTCCAATCTAGTAAATTCTACAATATATTCTCTCATAATTTCTATTATTTCTCCTCATTCTAGTTGTTGTAGGAAAATTCCCCTGTGGATAGGTGGATATCCTCTTGGATTTTATACCCATACTACCAAGACAGAAAGATGCTAACATTGGACACTAACATTCCTTTAAATGTAGTTAAACTAGTCAAAGGGAAAAGAGGAAGAAAGTATGATGTACCTTTTTCTGAAGCCTGTCCTCGCTTAATCCAGGCTGAATTTGATCTTCAATCTCCTTAATGATATCTGCAATCCAATATTAGATTTGATCTTCAAGCCCCTACTCTACCAAGGTTAGTTCAAACTAAATTTATCAATAATAGACAAGTATATGAAACAATACACAAACTTGAAGGAAATAGGCCAAGCATATATTAATGAGAACATAACAAGACACTTGCAATCTGTAGATGCAGTTGAAACAACCTCTCCAAGTCTTCCTTGTCCAACACCTTTCTCAAAATATCCACAATCAGAATGACAATAATTTTTGTTGATTATTCTCCTCTCCTTCACCATGAGAATGCCTCCTTTTATAGGATTTGAGAGGCTCAACCACCTTAGTTATATTTGGAATCAGTTGAGGATATGAATCCATCAATTGTGGCATCTCCCTTAGATGCAACCTAAATATTGGATTTGAGCCAAACCAACTCACATCATCTCTAGTTGTATTTAGAGATAAGGGGGATTTGTTCCCATGATTCTCTTAACCAATAAGCACTCCCTCAAAACTGGCAATAGAGCACTACAACGCTCCATGCTATATGGATAGAGAGATAAAGTGCTCCCTACATATGAGGAGGGGAGCGTTGATCTTCCAGAAGTTCGTTAAGATGACCATTTCTCAAGGAAATTTTTTTCTTAGTTCTTCAAATGATGTGGTTTCCCCTTCCAACATGTTCTAAAGGATGTATCAAGTGTTTCCATGGTGTCGTTCACAATGTGACATATGTATAATGAAAATGAGAAATTTACGAAACTTGTGACAAAAGTGTGACACTTGCAACAATGAGAATGTGACATTATCGAAGTGAGGAATTTTGACGTGTAATAGATTTCCCCCCAAAGTATGAATTCATAAGACAAAAGATGATGACTGAAACACTTTGTAGATTTTTGAAGCAAGGGTATGGAGTCAGAGAACTTGGTAGAAGGTGAAAATAACCATCAAACAAATGTTATCATGTGTTTCAAACCCAAGGCAGGAATACCTATACTTTAGTAATAAATAACTTAAGGTATGGCCTCTAATAAATACACTACGGATCCATGATGATACTGACTAAGAGTATAGCCACCAAAGATACAATGTGGATCTATACCTCCATGCCATGAACTGATCGTATCCATGTGAAATACACAGTGGAGCTACGAGATGATAAAAGATAGCCATAGACCAATACAAAGTGGATATATGTGATAGTTTATATACCAGTACGGTCAAATGATCTTCTTCGCAACCTGGGGAAAGAAGATAACAAAATGAATTCTCAACCTATGGTCTTTGTACCAATATCGACGTGGTATGAATATAACTATGTGAATATATGTTCTGATGTCTAAGATGGTAGAAACTACTTTATTACCGGTCATTGAGGTAAACCTTTAACAAGCGCAAGGGAAATCATCAATGATGTCAATGACTCCCAAGGTACCCTAGTACAAACCAACAAATTTGAATAAATGAGTTGAGGTTGAACATTCATGGAATCATCCGATAAGAGTTCAATGATGTAAAACTACTTTCAGAGGCAAGGAGGCCTTCCATTAAGGCATGCAGGTCTTAAGGCAATAACTGGTTTCTAAGTCTAATTCCTGGATGATGTTTGGAAGTTGACATGAAAAGACTCGTCGAAGGAGGGCCTTGATGTACCCCCCATCATCGACATGAAATTGACATAGTAAAGAGATGTAATATGGTGAATAGAATGAGTATGAATTGACATAGGTATTAAAACTAGAAACTTGTGATGGTTGACTCTCAAGGCCAATACTTCACTTGAACATTGAGGCACGACATGACTTGGCAGCATAAAGATAACGTGGACCAAAAAATAATGCAATGGACGTTGTGACAATCATTAGATGACCCAAAGGAGTGGAAATACTCATAGTCTTGGTTCAGTGCAGAGGCTTAGCAGATTATCCAAATGTTCAAAATGCAGGTGAAAACAAGTGTCGTGTTCAAGGGCGACTACAAGAGTTACTTGTAACAATTCTTGAAGACAACATGAATTACTTCAATTTTTTCCCCCATCCAGATAGATGAGTACCTATTTTTATTTTTATGAGCTCGAGGAGGATAACACATGCTCGATATAACTCAACTTCGGTAAGTCCCTCTTCCTTTGTTTAACGAAATGGAAGAAGTAAGGGTTCGGTCCCATATGGGCCATTCTATGTGTGATTTTAGAGATTCCAAAGAAGGAAAACTCAGTGTTTTTTCATGTTTAAAGAGTCTGAAAATAACTTAAATGTGACTCTAGGGTTTTCCTTTTTCATAATTTTAGTCTCTAGAGTTCGAAAAAGAGATAAAATCCTACTCGGGAGATGCCCTTTCAAGACCTTTTAATGAGCGTGAAAGGAAGAAAGATGACTCGATGATATTTTCATATTTAGAGAGTCTGAAAAGAGCTTAAAGATGACTCTAGGGGGTTCCTTTTTCGTGTAACCTTTACGAGTCTGAAAAAGTGGTAAAATTCTACTCGGTTACATTCTCATGTTTTTTTGGGTGTGAGAAAGAACAAATATTATGCTCGTCAGTGTCACAAGGTTGTCGAAAATATGTTTCTTAAAAACCTGTAAATATAGACAGTTATGGGCCCAAAGCATTAGTAACTCCTCAAAAAAGATTAAAAACCGAAAAAAAGAACTTTATATTAGTGAGAAATGGAAAAAATCAAACCTATCAAATAGTGAAATAGGTTAATAATTTCATTTACCAATTGATTTTTACCAAATTCTTCCACATTTGGAATTTTCCACCTTTGGGAGGTGTTTTTCAAGATGTGAATACGGGAGTTGTGGTTGATCATTTTCAGTTTCGTCCAGACTAGGTTGGTCATCATGCTTTTCCCATCATTTTTTATGATTTTATTTTGTGTTTTATCTTATATTTTGAGTGCTCTGGGCTCCTTGGGAATCCCTAGGTGTCGAACCAGATCGATGCTCCATCAAAGGGCTGAGGGGAGCTTCGATCATGATTTTAGTGCCTTGGTGCACATGCTTAGGGAGATCTATCACTCTATGGGAAGATTTAAAGGAGTGTTGGCACAAACCTATTTTTTGTTTTGTCTTTTGGGCTAAAAAGACATAAATTTGTTCCATAAAAAATTGACTAAAGATGTTTAATTGTTTGTATTTTCATATTTTATTTGTCATTTAGCCATGATAGAGTGAAAAGAATGCGAACATGATTTCGATGACATTTCCTCTTTACAAATACCTCAATCAAGGGAATCTTTGCAAAATTGCGGTTTACTCAAGTATTTTAAGCTCCAAAACATGAGGAAAGAAGTATTATTACTTGAGTACTTAATCAGTTTATGGGATGATGTCGAACACGCATTTCACATTGGGCCACACATGCTGGAGATTTATCTTGATGATTTATACTTTCTAATGGGGCTCCTATCCTCTTGTTTGGACACTGAGAAACTCCTCAACCAATTGAGGTGTATGTTGTTGAGCATTGTATATCAGGATTGTGATTGGTAGGTGGATGAATCATGATCAAAGATGTAAGGGACTTGGCACTTCACTCGATTCTATTCGCCATCACCAAATTGGCAGGTAGTACTAGTGATCATCTATATTTGAAATCATAGATGTCATATGCTTTACAATGTGTCGATACCAGGTTGTTTAACTGGATCGAAGGGTTTCTTCGAAATGTTAAGGAACAGATATCGAAGTGCAGGACAAGTAGACAAAAGAAATTTGGATATGGTTCTTTTCTAGTTTCATTATTCCTAGAGTGAGTTCCCTAGATGCAACCACAAATTGCATTGAGAGCGCGTCTTGTGACCGAGCCATCGATGGAGAGGTGGACCAGTGTATCCCTAAGATTGGGGAATGAGCCTTCAACATTTAGATTTACAGTTGATTTCTTTGCTTGGTGGAGGAGACATCTAGTTGCTATCGAGGATTTTCCTTACAATGGAGTGGAATTTCGAGGTAGTACAAACTTGGTTCTCCCTAAGGGAATTTAGTGGAATGCGTTAGGTACGAAACTAACCCTTGCCATGGATTTTATATATATATATATTTTTATGTGTACAATAAGGTATCTAAATATATTTTTGTTTCATCATGCAGACAAAGGTGCATCATGTCCACTTGAGATGCTGGCACTGGGGCATCATGGAGATGCATAGGTAGCAATAGAGCATGATTTTGTGGTGGGAGGAATTCAAGAGGTCAAGAGGAACCTCTGAGGTTTGACCATGGGTGTCCCGCCTCTCAGGAGGCAATACATGCCTCTCCATTTGCAACGATACACAGTTGGAGTTCCTGAGAGTCTTAACCATTTACTTCATCGAGTAGCCCATGCAGTAGTGTGCTTCACAGAGAACAACATGATACATGAGGATGACTAGGATCCTCAACATATTTGGTATTCTTTTATGATGATGTTATGGGCATGAAAGCCCAATTTATTTTCCCTATTATGTACCTTTTGATGATGTATTTTAGAAAAAACTTTTGTTATTACGCATCTATATATATATATATGAGTTTTGTGGTGCCTATCAATGTTTCATTTTATCTTATGTGATGTTTTTGTGGACATGTGATTCATGTTTTTTACAAATGTTTTATCTATGCGTAAGATACCGATCCAATATGTAATTAGCTAACGAATCCAACGTTTTATTGATTTCTCTCGGTATATGTCTGTATTGTATAAATTCAAACAATCTTTCAAGATGATGAAATCTGATCGCAACCTGCCCTCGATGGTACCATTGCTCTCACCAGGACCTTCAACGACGCGGCCCGAAGAGTTTGGAACTCTTTGAACTCCCTCATGAGTCTTTTACCCATAGTGCTCTTCTCGGCGATCTCCCCTTCAGTAGGCGGGAAATCGGTTTCGCGGACTCACGAACCTTGTGTGCACCTCCCGTGCAATATGAAACTCTGAATCCCGATCCCTGAGATCAACAGTCAACACCACTGTGTATCGGAGATTTCCCTATCGGGAAATCGGCAGGTGAAAGGTTGTGATTTACTCACCTTTCAAAACCTCGAACGCTGATGTGCGACGCCACGTGCCGTCCTCCGCTCCGTCTCCGTGGGACCCGTCGCAACTCGGGGCTTCGCAGTTCCTCCATACTCCCTTCGACCTTGGAAACGCCGAAGTGTCGAGTCCCGACTCCTTGGGATCTCGTGCCACCTGTCCCTCTGATGATCGACAATCCCGATTAAATCGAGAAATCGCGACTCGCGATTTCAACGTGCATGCAACTCTTGCACTCACCAACCCCGATATGCCGATGTTCGATGATGACAGATTCTGTCGTGCACCTGCGAGTTAACACCCTCGCAACTTCTCTGCGATCTAACGGTCCGCGGGATTTCGTGACTCTCCACGACAATTTCAAGTCGTCGATTCTCTTCCTCTTGAGAACTCTTCCTGCTTCCAAGGCTCGATTCTGTTCACGCTCCTCCTAGGTCTGTTCCCAAGATACTTGGAAGGAACTATCCCTCCTAAGATTAAGTCCTCTGATTCCTCCAGAGACTCCTCGCGTACACTGTTTGTGTTTGACCTCAACGGCTCTCCGAATGTTGGGTCTCTCAGACTCTGTGCACTCTCTGCAACAGGAGTCCCTGTCACTTGTACTCAGGCTCAATTTTGAGACTTCAACCCTGGCCTACACCTCTCCTACATGGCTCGGATAATCCAAATCAACTCTGGTCGGCGAGAATAAGGACTTCACTGTTGAACCTCCTCGACGCACTCTATCTGGAGGAATTCCACTACACTCTATGCGGAGGATCTCCTGGATCAGACCGAGAAACAATTGAAACTCATTCTCTCTTTCTCCCATAGATGGAGAATACGATGCCCCTGGCAGTCTTCGAACTCAAGAAACCTATTGTCAAGTTCTCTGGGTATTCAGTAACCCAGTGAAAGCTCCCTCAGTGGATGCTTCCTTCAGATGATAGAACTCACAGAGTTCTTCCTCCTGGCTATCTGCGCTCTCTCTCAACGCCCTTCCGGCGGGGCATGTCTGGCCCAGAACACCCAACAATTTCGCTATCTCTGTGCACTTACACACTTCGCTCGATGTCCTCCAGACGGAGCTCCTCAGAATCCTCAATAGAATTCTGGTCTTTCAGAACTCACCATAGAGTTCTTTCCTTATATACGCTCGATACCCTCTTGGTAGAGCTCCTACAGAACTCCTCAGAGATCATGTCCACAACAGTGTCTTGGCTACACTGACCTGACTATTGAGGTGTTCAGTAACCCCAAAATTCCTCCCTCTATATGAGGTGATGACTTCAGTCCCATGCCCTCAGCACATCTCTGTCTGACTCCTCAAAGTTCAGAAGTGCCACCTCTGTGCACCGGTATTCAGAGTCTCCACACTCTGTCACGCCCTCACGGCATGAAACCTCAAAGACCTCTCGAACCTGAAATCAAACACACTACCTGCAATGGCATAATAACAATACACAAATGCAGCATATAATGAACACATACACAGACATGCATATAATGACAGAAAATGCAGGAAAAACTGCTATGTATTAATAATGCCAAATGCCTGTATAATTTACAAAGTGTTCCTCGAGCTCTCTCTCGGCTCTCTCTACTGCTCTACATGCATCTTCCTCTTAGCTCAACTAACTCCAAAATGAGATATCAAAATCTCTTTTACATCGAGGGCTCAATCGAGCGCTTCCCTCCAGGATTTACCTACCTTAATAAATTACAATCAATGGCTGTCTAGTCTGCTATTCAGAACTAGATCTCAACCGATCTATAATAAATGCCTATCTTATCTACAGCCTGCGCAAAGGCATGGCATTCATGTCTCACCAGCCTAAAACATTTATTACATTCATTTCAAATATTCAAATGAGGTTGCGCCTCTATTTGAATGCATGCGCGCCCACGTGGTTGGTTGGCTTGCTGGCTACATGGAGAGATGCTCCTGCATCATACTCCACAGCTGCAAAAATCACGAGCTCCTGCTCATGAGCTTCCCCTGTAGTTGTTGGAATCCTCCAGGGTCCCAAAAAAATCCTTGGAGCTGTTCATCTGCTCCATTCTGCTGATGTTGCTTCCGATGCGCTACTCCTACTACCTTTTCTCTACCCATCTTGTCTTCCCTGGTAGTCTGCGCTGATCTCAACATCAGCCTTCAGATGTCCTCTATCTCTATGTCCAGCTGCTCCTGTGGATGGCTCTGCTTTTGTAGTCTCCTCAACTGCAAAATATTTTGGCCATTGGACAGATCATCATGATCTCCCATGCTATCTTTTTCATCTTCATCCTTATCCCCATCTTCATCTGTGGCCTCAAGCTGCCACTCTGCTACAGACTTCAGCTCTGCAGTCTCTCTTTGACTGACTTGCTGCTCAGTCATTCTCTTCTCTTCTGAAAGCTCAAATTCTGTCAGTTCTCTTGCTAGCTCTGGATTGTTCAACCAATCCTCCAGCATCTCCAGCTCCATCTCCCATGGAGTAATAAACCTTCCTGTCTGCTCCTCGACATCTTCCACTGCTAGCCTCAGTGCTACAACTCCTTTCTCTTTTTCTGCAACTTCCCATGTTGCAATCCTTTCAGCTTCACGGCTGAAAATGCTGAGCCATTCCTCGGGATGCCCACTCTCTCCTTCTGCTTGGGAAGCTTCCAAAGTCTGCTCCAATTTTTGTTTGACAGTCCCGACTGACTGTTCCTATGATATTGTTGCATATGCAATATAGTCTTCTGCCTCCTCTGGGGAAAATGGTAGGAATATTGAAATTCCCCCAATCATCAGAATACCATCTTGATTCTCCTCCTCTTCTGTCAGCTGCACCTGCTGATCTAATTTCACCTGTGAATTTATGAGACTATCAGGCAGTCTCATCCGCTCTGTCAGCTCTCCTGGTTGATTCAATTTCACCTGCTTATCCCTGCCCACCTGAAAATATGGGATGCTTCCGCTGTTTCCCTGGCAGATTATGAGATCAACCGATCCCATCTTCATCAACAACCTTTGATGAATTGAACTCTCCATTGAGTCCAGGAGACTTTCAGACCGTCTCAATTTTTCATCTTTGCCCACTTGGCAATTTAACACGCTCCCACTGCCTTCTCGGTAGTCTTGAATCCTTTCACTGCCCTCCTGGCAGTCTTCGAGACCTTGCAGTCATCTCTGATCATTGCCCAGCTGAAAATGCAAAATTCCTTGGCTGTCCTCACGACAGTCTTTGAGATCCTCAACTGATCCCAATTCGTTGCCCTCCTCGCAAACTGGAATTTCTTCTTTTCTGCCCAACCGGTAGTATTTGAAACCATCAGCCGATTCCAATTTATCCCAATCATCATCATCGTCATCGGGACCTTTCCCAGTCTCTGGCCAACAGTAACAAATCATTTCTTCTTCTGTGGCCCTGAGGTCCTCAGCATACCTCAACCATCTTCTCAACAACCTCTGCTGACTTTTTACCATCATCTCCCTGACTGGCCATTTCAGTTTTGGCACCTTCATGGGCCATTTATTAACCCATCTCGGATTTTTATCTTGCCGCATCCTCATCTCGAGCTCCTCCATATCCCGCTTTATGTCAGCGATCTCTTCATCCATTTCCGCTGCGCTCATCAGCTTTGGACTTTTCCTTTCTGCATGCTCATGGCCTTCAGTAGCCATACTGCTGGTTCTATCTGCCTCCCTGACAGATCTGTTGCTGTCACTTCTACAATCCTGAGTGCTCAACTTCATTTTATCACAGTCTCCTAATTACTGTATCCACGACTGCTGTCCTCCTGCAAGCTGTCGTCACAGAGTCTTTAGTAACTTTGTCTTCCTTCTGCTGCCATCTCACTTCACCTGAAATGTACAGATGGAGTTCCTGCTCTGATACCACTAGACGCAAGTCGTGAGTATCAGAGTGCTTTCCTTTCCTCTTTCACTCCTTTTGCCTGAAATATACAGACAAGATCTTCAGGCTCTGATACCACTTGATCGTAACCTGCCCTCGATGGCACCGTCGCTCTCACCAGGACCTTCAACGACGTGGCCCGAAGAGTTTGGAACTCTTAGAACTCCCTCGGGAGTCTTTTACCCACAGTGCTCTTCTCGGCGATCTCCCCTTCAGTAGGCGGGAAATCGGGTTTCGCGGACTCGTGAACCTTGTGTGCACCTCCCGTGCAATACGAAACTCCGAATCCCGATCCCCGAGATCAACAGTCAACACCGCTGTGTATCAGAGATTTCCCTATCGGGAAATCGACAGGTGAAAGGTCGTGATTTACTCACCTTTCAAAACCCCGAACGCCAATGTGCGACACCATGTGTCGTCCTCCGCTCCGTCTCCGTGGGACCTGTCGCAACTCGGGGCTTCGCAGTTCCTCCATGCTCCCTTTGACCTTGGAAACACCGAAGTGCCAAGTCCCGACTCCTTGGGATCTCGTGCCACCTATCCCTCTGATGATCGACAGTCCCGATTAAATCGAGAAATCGCGACTCGCGATTTCGACGTGCATGCAACTCTTGCACTCACCAACCCTGATATGCTGATGTTCGATGACGACGGATTCTGTCGTGCACCTGCGAGTTAACACCCTCGCAACTTCTCCGCGATCTGACGGTCCGCGAGATTTCGTGACTCTCCACGACAATTTCAAGTTGTCGATTCTCTTCCTCTTGAGAACTCTTCCTGCTTCCAAGGCTCGATTCTGTTCATGCTCCTCCTGGGTCTGTTCCCACGATACTTGCAAGGAACTATCCCTCCTAAGCTTAAGTCCTCTGATTCCTCCAGAGACTCCTCGCGTACACTATTTGTGTTTGACCTCAATGGCTCTCCGAATGTTGGGTCTCTCAGACTCTGTGCACTCTCTGCAACAGGAGTCCCTGTCACTTGTACTCAGGCTCAATTCTGAGACTTCAACCCTGGCCTACACCTCTCCTGCACGGCTCGGATAATCCAAATCAACTCTGGTCGGTGAGAATAAGGACTTCACTGTTGAACCTCCTCGACGCACTCTATGCGGAGCAATTCCACTGCACTCTATGCAGAGGATCTCCTGGCTCAGACCGAGAAACAATTGAAACTCATTCTCTCTTTCTCCCATAGATGGAGAATACGATGCCCCTGGCAGTCTTCAAACTCAAGCAACCTACTGCCGAGTTCTCTGGGTATATAGTAACCCAGTGAAAGATCCCTCAGTGGATGCTTCCTTCAGATGATAGAACTCACTAAGTTCTTCCTCCTGGCTATCTGCGCTCTCTGTCAATGCCCTTCCGGCGGGGTATCTCTGGCCCAGAACACCCAACAATTTTGCTATCTCTGTGCACTTACGCACTTCGCTCGACGTCCTCCAGACGGAGCTCCTCAGAATCCTCAATAGAATTCTGGTCTTTCAGAACTCACCACAGAGTTCTTTCCTTATATACGCTTGATACCCTCTTGGTAGAGCTCCTACAGAACTCCTCAGAGATCATGTCCACAACAGTGTCTTGGCTACACTGCCCTGACTATTGAGGTGTTCAGTAACCCCAAAAGTCCTCCCTTTGTATGAGGTGATGAATTCAGTCCCATGCCCTCAACACTTCTCTGTCTGACTCCTCAGAGTTCAGAAGTGCCACCTCTGTGCACCGGTATTCAGAGTCTCCACACTTTGTCACGCCCTCACGGCATGAAACCTCAAAGACCTCTCGAACCTGAAATCAAACACACTCCCTGCAATGGCATAATAACAATACACAAATGCAACATATAATGAACACATACACAGACATGCATATAATGACAGAAAATGCAGGAAAAACTGCTCTGTATTAATAATGCCAAATGCCTGTATAATTTACAAAGTGTTCCTCGAGCTCTCTCTCGGCTCTCTCTACTGCTCTACATGCATCTTCCTCTTAGCTCAACTAACTCCAAAATGAGATATCAAAATCTCTTTTACATCGAGGGCTCAATCGAGCGCTTCCCTCCAGGATTTACCTACCTTAATAAATTACAATCAATGGCTGTCTAGTCTGCTATTCAGAACTAGATCTCAACCGATTTATAATAAATGCCTATCTTATCTACAGCCTGCGCAAAGGCATGGCATTCATGGCTCACCAGCCTAAAACATTTATTACATTCATTTCAAATATTCAAATGAGGCTGCACCTCTATTTGAATGCATGCGCGCTCACGTGGCTGGTTGGCTGGCTGGCTGCATGGAGAGATGCTCTTGCATCAAAATCTTAGGTGGAGACGTAGTAATAAAGGGCTGCAAAGATCGTAATCTCGATTAAGTTGAAAGACCATGAGTTGAGAGTCTAGGTTAATAATGAGATGAGTTATACTTAGAGAGGAAGCTTCAGTTAAGAGTCCGATGATGGCATGATATTCTGCCATGTTATTGGTTGCCGATCCCAAAAAATACCCTCCTAAACTCACCAACTCTCCAGAGTGGTAAATGAACCATGCTACAAAAGCAATGTTGTAGGTGTGTCGACTAGTGCCATCGCAAAACCAACAAAGATGGGAAAGGGATATGTCATCTGCACATGCAATGACAAGACAAAGTATAAGAAGCTAAGACAAAACTCGTACACACAAGAGAAAAGACACACTAAATGAAAATTATATAGTACAATAGTGTACAAAGAACACATGCTAGATGTTCTATGCATAGTACTTCTTGAGGTAAATACCGTT
>ML777035.1:276416-287250 GCA_009831015.1 Picea engelmannii | reverse complement strand
ACAAGACAAAGTATAAGAAGCTAAGACAAAACTCGTACACACAAGAGAAAAGACACACTAAATGAAAATTATATAGTACAATAGTGTACAAAGAACACATGCTAGATGTTCTATGCATAGTACTTCTTGAGGTAAATACCGTTTTAGGGCTCATTGAGACATATTCCATCGTATTTGACTAACTTGTAGGAGCCTCTATGTAATACATGTTTTATGATATAAGGTCCATGCTACAAAGGTTCTAAATTTCCTATCCCTAACTTATCGTCAACTTGGTCATAAACTAGTACCAAGTCTCCTTCTACAAAAGAACAGGGTTGAATGGATTAGTCATATTGACTCTTCATTCATTTTTTATATGTCTCTTTAATGAGAGAAGTATCATGACGTGTTTCGTCCAACTTGGTTAAATACAATAGTTGTTCCTCTTTAGCATAGGTATGAGGCAAGAATTCCACGGTGAGTTTCAATGTAGGGTATCACACTCAATTGGTAACATTTTTTCTACACCATATACCAACTGGAATGGAGTGAATCTAGTTGCAATTTTCATCGAAGTGTTGTAGGCCTAGAACGTGGAGAAAATTTGTAGGTACCAATAGGTTTTGTTTGTTCCCACCATGCATTGGAGCATGATATTTAGGACTTTGTTTATAGCTTCAACTTGTCCATTTGCTTGAGGATAGTAGGGGGATTTGTTTTCATGGTGAAAAACCAACTTGACATGCAACTCACTCATCATATGGTTCTAGAAATGTGAGCCATGATCGGTGACAATGGATTGTGGGACACCAAAGCGAGTGATGATGTGGTTAAAAACAAAGAGTGTTTTAGTACGACCATCGTTAAGAAATGTAGGCATAGCCTCATCCCATTTAGTGAAATAATGAATGGAAATGATGATATAACCATGCCCCCCGACTGAGGTAGGCTTACATTACATAAATAATGCCCCATTTTGCAAAGGGGTCGGCAGAAACAATGGGATGTAGCAGATCAGGGTGGGTATGTGCCTTTTTCTGAAAAACTTGACAGGGTGGGCATCGTTTGATGACCTCGATACAATCTTTGAATATATAGGGCCACAAATAACTGGCACACAATATTTTCTAGGCTGTAGCCATCCTAGAGAGATGACTGCCACAAGATCCAAGGTGACAGTCATTCAAAATGTGTTCAGCCTCATCTTGGTTTAAACAACATCATAGGACAGTATCAATACCATGACGATACAAAGTTCCATCGATGATAAGGTAGGGTTTAGAATGGTGGTGAATACGATGATGTTCATCACGTGAAATATCGGGCTAGAAACGTTGGGTTTGGAGATAGAGAATAATATCTCCATACCAAGGGTCAAATGTGCTAATGAGGAACAAGTATTTTTTAGGAAGAGAACCACTAGGCTCAGTATCCTCATCAGTATATGGAAGATCATAGATTAGTTCCGCAAAAACCAAAGATTTTTTAGTTTTTGATTTGGCAAACTCGAGATAGAATTCTTGAATAATAACAATCTATTTCAAATATTTTCCCCCAAGGACTTGATGTGTTAAGATATGGTACATGGGGTTCGAGTCCACGATGATCGTGGTAGTGCATAACAGGATGTAGTGGTGAAATCTTGGACGCCAATGACTACATCCAGAGCCAACTTTTCAACATGTGAATATCGAAGTTTGGGACCAAATAGACTCTTACTTATATAGTAGATCACATGTTCATCACCATTAGGATCCTCTTGAACTAACACCATAGAAATAGTGGGAGTAGAGGCAACCAAATAAAGGATATAGTATTGTGCATAATCTGGGGGGTGCAAGAGAGGCATGTGTGTTAAGGCATGCTTAAGAGCATCGAAACAATGTTGAGTAGTGTCATCCCAGATGAAAGGAGTTTCTTTATGCAACAATCTCATAAATCCTTTAGTGAGTTTTGCGTAGTTACAGATTAAACGACGAAGAAATTTTTCTTTCCCTTGCAAACTTTGTAGTTGGGTTAGATTGTTGGGAGGGGGTAAAGCGAGAATAACTTTTACTTTTAAGGGATACACCCTAATCCCATCTTTGGAGATGAAGAATACAAGGAGTTGACCTAATTCGAAAACAAAGATGCATTTGTGAGGGTTCAAATGGATATGGTAAAACCGACATCGAAGAAAGATGGCCTGTAAATGACCAATATGGTCTCGTCGATGGGACGAATGAGTTGGTAAGTCATCAAGGTAAGGTTCCACAATATGTTTGATATCATGGAAAGCATATGACATGGCCCGTTGGAAAGTAGCTCTAGCATTTTTAAGACCAGAAGGTATCTTTTGATAAGAAAACATCCCCCAAGGGCAGATGAAGGTTGTCTTATGCTGATAAGTCAGTAGAATATCGATCTGGTTATACCCTTAAAATCCATCCATGAAGGAAAAAATAATGTTGTCAGTGCAATTATCGACGATTTGGTCGATAAAGTGTGTAGGGTGATTGTCTTTGGGACAAGCCTTAATGAGATCCCTATAATCGATGCAAACACAAATGGTCCCTTGTTTCTTAGCGACCAGAATGATGTTAGAAACCCATTCTATCAAGGGGACATGATAAATAAAACAAGACTTCAACAGTTTTTCAACTTCTTCCTTTATAGCCGCGGTTTATTAGTATGAACCGGGCGAAGTTTTTGTCTTATAGGTTTAACACCTGGGTAAGTTTTATCTCATTCACAACGAATGAAATATCAACCCATGGAATTTCTTCGTAACTCCAAGCGAAGATGTCGCAAAATTCTTTAAACAAAGAGGTACAATATTCCACTTCATCGTGCAAACAATTGGCACCGAGATGAAAATTTTCCATGATACCTTCTTTGATCGAGATGTCAATTGCAATCATAGAAGAGATGTTTCCCAAATTCCCCTCGGAAGTAGTGTCTTGGGTAAGTATGGGATATTGGGGAGAATCGACAACAGCGTCAGGAAATATAGAGTGTATATCTTTCTCAATTTCATCTAAACTAGGGAGAAAAGATGAATGATGATGGTTATGATCCCACGATACTTCTTTGATATTAAGCATTTCCATAATAGATTCATCTGATGGAAAACTCCATAGGATATCGAAATTAGAGGATAGGGAATCCAACCAAGATGGCAACGAATAAGTGTTGGATGCCAACAGATGTTGGTCATCCAGTGAGGGAGAGGCATATTGGATGGCATTGTATCAAGCCTCAGCAGGACAAAGTGGCATAGTATCACCTAGTGCATCGAATTCCAAAGGACTAGGCACAACCCAAGGATCATATGATTCATAGGATTGATATTCCATAGTTGAGATCATATTGATCATGGAAATATGTTGCGATGTGGGAGGAAGTGGTGTAGGGAAGGTACCCATATGAGAAGAGTCTTTTAAAATACCTACACCTACACTTTTGTAAGTGATATTAGAATATCCCAAGAAAAGAATGTTATTGGTTGTGGGAGTGTGAGCATCGGGGGTACAGTAATCTAGCAGATCGATAGTGAAAATTTTACCTTGATAGCAGAATTGCACACATTGAAATACCGATGAAGCGACGACAATCATGGAATAAAATAAACTTATTCCTAACAACAAGTTGTAATCAAGGGGAGCATCGACTACCTCTACATCGAAAAAGACACTCTTGCCTCCCAATTGAACAACTAAGGACTGCAAGAGTCTGTGAGGATGAAAACCTCTCCCATCGAATGCTCGTAACATTGTAGGGGATTGATTAAGTGTAGGTGATTTCAACCATTTCCAACAAGATAACAACATGACACAAGTGGAAGATCCCTCATACAGTATGTTGCGATGAGTGTGCTGGTTTTGGACAACAACATCGATCTGAAAAGCAAGCTGGTGAGAATTTCGTGACTTGAAATTATCAAGGTTAAACATGATATTATTACACGACTTAGAATCGATCGCTCTGATGGTGGAAAAGAGTTTTCTATGTTGAATTGGACAATATTGTAGAAATTTGAGAGAAGACATAGCACATGGTGCTTGAGCCAAATCTTCAATGATGTTGTAGTTTTGGGAGGCATGTGACATAGGATCAAAAGTTGATTTTTGAATAGTGCTCTTGGGAGGGCGTAAAATAGAGTAGAAAGTAGGTTTATCAATATGAAGTGGTCCATATTGAGGAGTAACGGTGGCGAGAGGTGGATCCAATTTAGTACTACTAGGAATATTCTCTTTATCAGGTTTAGCCAATGTGTCATATGTTGTAGTGCGAGTGGTTAAATAAATCCCATTAAACATATAATTATGGGCACTCAATGAGGCTTCCTCACTAGGAGGAGGATTGGGCCTGCTCCCTACTGGAGGAGAAGAGGCTTGTGCAACCATGGACTATTGCTGAGGAAAAGGTTGTTTCAACACTGTGGGTTGGGAATTACCTTTGAAATTTTTTTCAACTTTGTCATGATGAGGATAGTCTCGGGTGCAATTATCATCAACACAAATGAGACACAAAAATTTCAGTTTTTGTTATGGTTGTTTCTCAGGAGCAAGTGGTTGAGTTGGTTTTTTAGGATTTTCACTGTTATTATTGTTCTTTTTGGGTTTATTTTTAGTTTTCTTCTTTCCCCTAGATTATTTTAAAGAGGTATATTTAACTTCATTCACCTCAGATATTTGAGTCAGGGGGGAGGTAGAGGAGAGTGAGGTCGAACCGATGACAGGTGCAGAGATGGAGCGATTAGCCAAGCCAACTGAGTGTGATGAATATTGGGTTTTGATAGCACTGACAATTCCATTTGCATGAGCTATGGAAGATGGTTTGGATGGATTGGTGGACGTGCAGTGAGCATTTGGTATAAACTCATACAACGTACCAGATTGAGAATAAACCAAATCTAGGTATTGAGTGCGAGTAATGGCTTCCTCCTCAGTGACAACACCACCCATGGGGACGTCACAAGAAATTGGGGTTAAAAGATATTTATTAAACCATTCTGCCAACAATTAGTTAGGAATGGCCGCTTTGATCAACCTTCGTCGTCGTCTCCACTCATGAATGTGATCAAAGATATGTACGGACTTAGCTTGAAAAGGTGAAGTCAAGAGTTTTGTACCATTCTTCTAATGAATGGGTAATTGAAAATGCATGAGAAAATCCATGGCCATGGATTTGAAATCTGTAAAAGTACCACATTGGATTTCAATGTACCATTTGGTTGTTGAGCCAGTGATGCTGGAAAATACGCAACCGGGTAGAATAATCCATCAGTGAGTTTGATGAAAACCATAGATGAAACGTCATAACATGGTTTTCTGGGTCTTCACCAGGTTTGCTATCAAATTTGGGGATGTCAGAAGATAATTTAGCAGGAATTACTGGCCAGAAAGGAAAATGTAGTATGGGATCATTTGTCAACCGAGATAAATCTAGTAGATCCAGCATGGCTAAGAATGGTAGTTGTCGGTTAACCTAAGGGTGATACTGGTGCGACATGGGGACACCAGTAGGGACATAAAATGGTTGATATGGATAACTGTAACTAGTAGGCCCTCTCGTATACGACTGTTGTTGGCTAGTGTAGGCAGGATTTGGTTGTTGTTGAGGAATGTTCATGAAAGGAGGGAAGCTCAGTTGGTTCTAGGGAGGATAAACATTGTATCCCATGGGAGGATAGGTCATTTGATTAGGTTGTGGTGGATAAATAGTTTGTCCTTGAGGAGAGTATACAATTGACCCTTGGGGAGGATAATATTGTTGTCCTTGAGGACCCTAGGTGGGATTCAGGATGCCTGTAAAAGGTTGTCCAGAATGTAATACAGAAGGATTAGGATTTGGTACTCCTCCTTGTGGGTTAGAGTATGATGGTCCTCCTTGGGGTGGTCCCCAAGATTGTGAAGGGTTTCTAGAAAAAGGAGGTTTTCCCCCTACCATAGCTTGAGCAACAACTGGGGTTTGACCAATAAAATGGGGTTTCCCCCTAGGAGGGACAATCTTGCTAGATGGTGGTTTCCCCCCAGTTGATATTATTCCCATAGTTGAGTGTGCATGTATGGTGTTATCGCTTTGTAAATTCCCATAGGTTGTCAGGAGGTAGAAGAAATTTATTAGAGGTAACTTTATCCAACCACTTCGAAACTGGGATCTAGCCCTGCCAGTTTCAGAGAAGGATCTCTCTGTAAGATTTATCTTTGTTTTGGGTTCTAGATATTAGGGTGGTTAAATAAATAAGACTGTGTTGTTTGTTTTATAAAATGGCTGAAATATGCTTACGCGTCCATTGGGCTATGGGGTCTGTTTTATAAATTTTGAGACCAAAGAACATATTTTATAAGGTGTTTTCACAAAGCAGGATAATGCAACTGTTAGATTCTTTAGAATAAAAATGATGGGTAGCAGAAGATATGAGATAATAAGTTAAGATAAAGAAGCATTCAATAATTTCTCTATCATAACATCAAAAGACAAACACTTAGATCTTTAAAATCCAGAAACAGAGTATACAAAGATAAATTTTGCAACTTCAACTTCTTTTAAATGATCATATATAGAAAACACAAATGATTACGAAGATAGAAAAACCATTCAACGAAGAGAAGTAAACATCACCAACAGTTAACATATAGGAATCATGTGAAATGTCTTTTTTATTACTGGTAGATCTCTTGAAAAAGATTACAGTGCTTACATCTTGCTTGGGCGTAAAGATCAACCCTGAAAACTTCGAAAATTGAAGTATTTATAAGAAAAATTACAAACAATCCTATCATTAATGATCAGGTTGTGTCAAAATTCAAAGCTAACTAACTAGATAATAGAATACAAAATTGTATAAAATGTTGATGATCTGTCGGATTCTTCATGCCGATTTTGGGGAAGGCCGTTTGGGGAGTCATTCCTTGACTTTGACTTCTCCGCATGCTGACTCGGTTTTTACACCTCATCCTTTATTTGATCAAATCTCACAGATCCTCCCATCTTTGCTGACTAGGAATGGTGACTTTAAGTAGTCTTTGGTACACTTCGTCCATTTCTGTGTATTTTGTGAAAGTTGGCTTGGTGATGAAAATATACTTGATTTCACGCTGGATGTTGAGGTCCAATTGTAGAGTCTCTAAAAATGATTTACCTGTTATGCTACCCTGTATCCCTGAAAACTTGGAGATGTGCTTTTCCACCATGGAAATATTTTGCTTGTAGTCGGACAATATCATCAGTTGGTCATTTAGGACCAACAAACTGGGAAGGCCTTCTACAAGGCATCAATCTTGCTGAATAATATTTGAACTCTGATATCCATGTTCTGGGATCTCTCCTCCAACTGTAACATTAGTCCTCTCTTTCTTAAGACTTTATTGACTTCGAGGATATTCTCAGTCCTATCCTCAATCTATATACTTTTGAGCTCATCCTTTGTCTTTGAATTTAGAAATTTGATGATTTCATTTGCTTTTGTGGGAATATCTCCCAACTCTCCCTTGATTCTGTCAATGGAATTTATGCTCCTTAATACCAATTCATGCTGCTCAAACATAATCTGCAGGAGGGGCCAAATTTCTGTCATGGATTTTGAGATATCCATCCAAATGTTCTCCTTGGCTTCTTCTAGTGTTTTGCCCACAACTGTTTGATTTTGCAGTTGTTGTATCTCCTGCTTCAATTGTTCTGAGGTGTGCCTCTCAATGTTGTAGTTGGCATGGAAAGAAGATTTAAGCTTATGGAGATGCTCCATCTCTTGCTGCATTTTTTTCATTTCTACTCCTTGTAAAGTCATTTACTCCATTGACTTTGATATAGCCTCAGATGTCTCTAGAACTGTCACTGGGGTAGCTGATGGAAGTTCTGTGGTGGTGGTTGTTGATGTAGTCATTGTGCTAACTCTTGTGAAGGGAAATGCACTCAATGGGATGACCTCCATAGGCTTTGTCTGTTCTTTTTCATTTACTAGTTTTTCTAGCTCTGCTTCAATCTCTTTGATCTGTGCATTTTGCTCCATGATCAATTTTAGCATCTCCTCTTCTTGACCCTCTGTCTCTACCATCTCTTTGGTTTGTGAGTCTTCAGTAGCTGACAATTTTAATT
Source organism: Picea engelmannii (assembly GCA_009831015.1). Classification (NCBI taxonomy): domain Eukaryota; kingdom Viridiplantae; phylum Streptophyta; class Pinopsida; order Pinales; family Pinaceae; genus Picea; species Picea engelmannii. Next base: position 279,189 of record ML777035.1, on the reverse strand, counting down.
TCTTCCTCAAGGAGGCTATGTCAACATTCTTTTTCTTCAGTAGCTCTTCAACTACTTTCACATTTAAGGGGTCATACCCAATATTTAGCACCAACTCTTCCAAAGACTTGATCCTATTGTCTTTTGTAAAGGAAGACACTTTATCCATATTTAATTGAGTCTGAACATTCCTAAGAGAAACCTGTAATTTTGCAGCAGTTGTGGAAGCGTTTGACAATGTTGAGAAAACCATTTCTCCAGTTTGTCTATGAAAATCCATCTGATCAGCTAGATGTACTTTCTTGGCATAGAACTCAAGTGTTGACCTTTTGTAATTGGTGATTTCCTTTGGATGGGCCACTTGTGCCTGCAGAAATGCCATGTGCATTATCCCTTTTTCTAAATCAAAAGAAGAGAGAAAACTATGTTGTGTTGTTGATGTCTATTTCCAGAATTGAGCATAGGTGTTATTGGTCAACATCTCATTCTTGTACTTGATTAAATCATATTTCTCAAATATACTTAGTTTTGTAGAACCTTGTGATGGTTGGGCGGTCACAGTGGTATCAGTCTACATTTTTAAATAAGAAGTGGACATAATCTGTTGATTACTTGAGAACAATGGCAAGTGTTGACCCTCAGTTACTGTGGTAGAATGGGTCTCTTCCTCTCCTGAAATGTTAGTTGTATGACTAGTCTTGGGCCTTTTCATGTAAAATTGGAATTCCTCTACTGAGACTTCAGTAATTGAAGGGGAAGCATCCTTTCTGGGCCTTTTTTCCTTTGGTATCTATGGATTAGTGGTGTGTGAAAAAATGGCCGGAGGATATTGATGTTCAGTGTCTTCCAGAGTGTTCACCTCCCACTTTGTTTGATTCATAAATTTATCAGAATCTGGTTTGGGAACATGAGCATACGGGGAACTTTTATTCCTTAATCTCATTTCTGCAATGAGCCCACATGCATCATAGTGTCAAGGGAAACTGATGCCAAACTTCATTTTCTTTAGTAGCTTGTTTACCTCTTCCCCAGTAGCTTGACTGTTACAGATAAAAGATCATATATGCCCTTTAATGTTCAACTGTTGTTTCTTCTTCAAATATACAAAGTGTATGTCGTCTGAGTTGATCATTTTCCTGATGTATTCCAAGGAGAATATCCTAACAAGTACATATCTAGGAAACTTATAAGGAGCCAACTCACATCCATAAATTATGATTTACATGTGATTTTGATACAGATACCAATCTCCAGTCTTGGCGAGGTTTGAGAGGTGAAAAATTCTTTGAATCTTCTCGTTTATCCTTGGTTCCTGTCTACCACTGAGCATGCTTACCACTGGGTGGTAAAATTTCTCAATGAATTGCTTGAAATTAAATTCTATGGAGTTTTTTCTCAGTAATGAACTCCAAGAGGTGATAGGATGTGGTTTGTCATCCTGGTCCAGTTTCAGCATGGGAAATAAGACGAACATGTAAGCCTGTATTGAAGAATACCAGAACATGCCCTCTGTGGGAAATCTAAAAATTTGCTCATGCATGTTCTCAGCTAGAAAACTATTGTAGTCGAACTAAGTGGTGGCTTTCTCTTCGGCAGAAAAAATGGACAAGAAAGCCAAGATTGGCTCATCCACCCATTCGTCTGAATAATATCCGAGCAGAGAACACAAGGATGAAATGACTTGGTATGGAAGAATGGTAGGGGGGATTTTCTTGGGGAATTGGGCAATCTGTGGGAGGAAAAACTCGAAAATCTGTGCTCTCTGGGGAAAAGACTGATTTTGGTACATTTCAGTTAGAACTTCAAGGGTGAAAGTAGAAGGGGATTCGACTCTGGGGATTTTCATCCTCTAGTCAATGGCCATGGATTTGATAGTGATAAGGGTCTCTCCAGACGATGAAACAATGCCTCTCTAATCGGGGAGATAATGTGCATGGCATTTGATGGCGAACTCTGGAAAATGGTGAATTTGGGGGAAAATATACAGTGGGAGATTGGACTCCCAGAGTCCAATCTCGTCACTTTGATCCAGGAAGGTGTCCCTAAACCATGAATGCAATTCAGAAAAATCGAATTCGTATCTGGTCTCTGAGATCATGTAGTCTTTGTCAGCTAGCAGGATCTGATTGAAATCGCCAGGAGGCGGGAGGAATGGATTTTCCTCGACTTATGATTTCTTAGGTTTTGGCGCCATCAATTCAACTGGTACCTGCAAACTGAAACAAAAAACGTTAGCGGGTGATTGGATTTATCTCGGTTACTGGATGAAAATGGCAGGTGAAATGAGATTCTAGTATGCGGAAAATGTGAATAGTGTGATAATGGTGGAAACATGATTAAATTTGGGCAGACAGGTGTCCGTTGGGCATGGGGGATAGGTCAACAAGCTAATGGATATGTTATCCTATATTAATTGGCAAACGAATAACTTGGGTATGAGGTGGAAAGTAAAGGACGGGTGACAAGTGTGCCAAGATGATGTGGAAGGCGGTGATTGGAGGGTAGTTGAAACGAGACATGACGTGTGACGAGTAAGTGGGGAGAGATATGTCGGTGAAGTGATGAGACAATACTTGTAAGAGGGGGTAGTGGAGTGTGACATCATGAGACGTCGGGGTAGTGGAGTGTGATGTCATCAGGCGGTGGTGGTATAGCAAGGCTGGTATGGCGGTATGGTGAAGGGGGGGTAGGCAGTAATTGGTTTAGAGCAAGGGGGGTCTAACGTAACAGATTTGTGCCACGTTAGGATGGGGCCCATCGGGAAAAAACACCATATCGGACCCCCCCCCCCCCC
>ML777035.1:262151-276408 GCA_009831015.1 Picea engelmannii | reverse complement strand
GGTCCAAAATCTCTTGTCGGCCATAGATATGAGCGTTGTTTGCTCAGCCGTTGATCCCATCACACCCTTTAATCACAGAGCACACAACACATTTTATTGTTGAAACTTAGGATAGTGGCAATTTGTGGGTTTTTTGTGATGTTTCTTTTCATTTTTTTCCACCAAGGGGGTTAGAACACAACCTTCTAACATCAAACAAAGAATTTCATCTAACAACATGCTTGTTTTATCGAAGGAAATCCAACTAACCTATGTTCTAACCTATTTACCTAACACATTTAACCCAGATTAGATTGTTGGGCTAAAAATTACTCTATCGTGGGGCTATTTGATCAAGATTAAATAGTTTGGTCAAATTTATTCACTACCTAGCCTATCTACTTGGCTACGATTAAACAATTTAGCTAAGCTTTATTCACTAATTCTATCAACATAAATTCAAAAGGACTAGACCATGATTAAATTGTATGGATCAAGTCATTATTATTGCATGGGGCCTTATCCTTTTTCTTTTATGCCCTCTTTTCTTTCTTTATTTTCTTTCATTTTATTTTCTTTTTCTTTTCTTTCTTTTTTCTTTTCTTTTCTTTCTTTTTTCTTTTCTTTCTTTTTCTTTTTTCTATAAATAATTTGCAAAAATGAAATATTATTTACAACCAAATCACACCAAGAGTGAAAATTTTCCAGTCACCAGTTGATCCTATGAATCATAGGGTTATAACAGTGGCTCCACCTGGGGATTTTGCTCTCCTTTTGAGGTGCCAAGAACCTTCTACCTGATGTCGGCAAAGGTTTTCACCAATTCTTATTTTTTCTATCTGATTTGGTTTTATTTTGAGAACATGGTGGCACTGGTCAGTGGCTTAGGGCATTCTCCACAGGCTGCAACCATCTGATCAATAATACCTTCACACAACCTCAATTTAAATCAATGGTATGTACAATGGAAATGGATTAATGAGATCTCTATTGGGGTGGAAAGTAATGCTTCAACATCCTACAATTCACAGGTCCACCTGGCAGGTCTGTTCCATCCTTGTCTTTGAGAAAAAATGTGTTATTTCCTCTGAATGCTTGAATGATGTAAGTGCCTTTCCATAAGATATCAAACTTTCGATGTTTACCCTTATCCTGATTCCTGGAATCCCATTTCAACACTAAATCACCCAACTCAAAATCATCTTCTTTAGTTCTTCTATCAAAAATATTTTTGATGTTCTCCTGGATGACCTGATTCCTATTGTATACTTCTTCCCTGGATTGCATTAAGTGAATCATTTGATTTATTCTCCTTTGGACATCATTTGGCTCTGCTTGCGCTTCCTGCAATAGTTTCATAATAGGGACTCCCAATGAAATGGGGAAAACTTCTTTAGTACCATACACCAATTGGTACGGAGACATGCCAATTGATCTTTTGGTGCTTATTCTGTCAACCCAAAGTGAAAAAACCAACTTATTATGCCATAATTTCTTATTTTCTTGTAATTTTTTCCGAAGGATGTTCACCATAATTTTTTTTGAGGACTTAGCCAACCCATTTCCTTGAGGATAATCAACTTTTGAGTGTCCCAAAGTAATGTGGTATTTCCTGCAAAATTCTATGAATATTTTGGATCTGAAAGCCGCTGCATTATCAGCTATAATTTTCCCAGGGCATCCAAAACAAGACAAGATATTAGTTTCTAAAAATTTAATGATAACATAGTCAGTAGCTTGCCTACATGGCATAGCCTCAATCCACTTCGTGAAGTAGTCTGTGGCTATGAGGATCCACTTGTGTTGGCCCGAGGAGGATGGATGTATTTCTCCGATAAAGTCTAAACCCCATTGTTGGAAAGGAGATTCAAATGAGATGGGTTTCATGGGGAGAGGAAGAAGCTTCCTTTTACCTTTGAAAACCTGGCATTTGTGGAAAGAAGTAACTTTCTAATGAGCATCAACAAACAATGTAGGCCAATAGAAACCAACTCTCAGAATCTTGTTATCTTTGGTCTTCCAACTCAGATGCCCACCACAGTCTCCTGCATGGAAATCCTGCAGAACCTTGTCATCTTCATCTTTTAACATGCAATTAAGAAAAATACCATCAAGATCTTTCCAGTAAATGTTACCTTCTAGAATACAAAATTTCAATGCTTTTAGTTTAATAAATCTAGCTTTGGTCTTAGTCAAACCAGGAGGATCTTGTAAGTTATGAAGTAAAAAAATGAGGTCTATGTACCAAGGAGAGCTTAAGAATACCTCTTTTACATTTGGAGTCGCCTGCTCTTCCTGCTCGTCAATTGTAGCCAAAACATTAATGTCTAGAGCATGAAAATTAGATTCAGCCATTAGTTTGGCCAAACCCTAACCTTTGATTAGTTTAGTGGGTTTTATTTCGATGCCATATTCCATAATAACCGCAATCCACTTTCCTCTCCTACCATTTGGATTATTTTGAGTCAGGATATCCTTTACCACTGTGTTTGGAACATAAGCAATTGTGTGGGAATGGATAATATAGACTCTAAAATCCTTTATGGATTTTACTAGAGAAAAATGTTGTTTCTCCATCATATTATAATTCAGCGCAACATATCTCAAAGATTTGCTGAAAAAGGCTATGGGATGTTCATATCCTTCGTTGTTTTTCTGCAATAGTACTGCCACGATGGTGTGTTCAGATGAAAAAGAGAAAAGGTAAAAGTCTTTGGTGTAATCTAGGATGATCAAAACTGGGGCTTGGGTGAGTGCATGTTTTACCTGCTCAAATGATTGTTTGGACTCAGTGTTCCATTTGATTTTTGTGTCTTTTTTAAACATATTTGTGATGTTCCTAAGAAGTTCAACCAAGTTGGGTATGAATCTTCTAAGGAAATTTATTTTTCCAATGAATGATTGTAGCTCTTTTATGTTCCTAGGGTGTTCCACCTTTTGGATGGCTTCTATCCTGTTGGGATCTATTTTAATTCCATCTTTAGAGATTATGTGTCCCAACAAATTTCCTTCCTCTAAACCGAAAAGGTTTTTCTTTGGATTCAATGAAATCCCAAACTTTCTACACTTCTCAAACACGCGTCTGAGATGTTGCAAGTGTTCCTCGCTAGTTTTGGAGTAGTCAGTCACATCATCCATATATATGACTATAAATATTCCAAGTTCATCCACAAAACCAATATCCATTTCTCTTTGGAAAGTGTCACCAACGTTCATCAAGCCAAAGGGCATCTTCACATACATGAAGGTTCCCCAGGGTGTCATAAAGGTTGTTTTCTCCTGATCATCTGGGTGAAAAAGAACCTGGTTATAACCTGAGAAACTATCTAGTAAGGAGATCCTACTGGCCCCAACTACCTTTTGTAAGATGTGGTCCATCTTAGGAAAAGGGTAATTGTCTTTGAGGGAAACCTTGTTCATATTTCTGAAATCAATGCACAACTTGATTTCACCAGTTTTCTTCCTAGTAGGAACTGGGTTAGAAACCCATTTGGAAAATCTCAAGGGGACTATAATTTTGGCATCATACATTTTTTTGATTTCCTTTTCTATCAGGGGAAGCAACTTGGGATTGATTCTCATAAGTTTCTTCCTGAATGGTTTGTGTTCTTGTTTTATTGGGATCTGATGCTATATGATACTTGTATCATAAGATTTTAAGTCCTCATAACCCCAAGAAAACACATCTACATATTCCTTAAACAGTTCAATGTATTTGTGTTTTTGCTTAGGGGGTAGAGATTTGGAAAGTTTTATCATCTTGGGTTTTTCTTTTGTTCCTATGTTACACTTTTTGACCTCTTTACCACTAGCTTCAATTTTTGGTTTTTTTGCTACATCGTTAAAATCAAACAAGTCTTCTAGTGGAACTAAACCTCTAGGTAACACATTTTTTTTCAACTGTAAAATACCAGAATCTACCTTGTTTTCTTTCAATTCATCCAAGTCTACTTTATTTACACTACCATATTCAAAACCATATTTATTTACATTATTATCATCATTCTCTAAATCTATATTTGTACATTTGAAATAATTCTTACACTGTAGGAAATCTTCAATTTGATCGTCATTCCCAAATACCTGCCTGTATTTGATGTTGTCTTGTAATGATTGGTCTACACTTCACCTCCACTGTGTATTTGTGAGTGGGACGTAAAGGTATTTTACATGCAGCTGCTGATGTAGCCAACCCATCTACTAGTATGTTTTGTCCCCTGGGCATTGCCTGCAAGTCGATTTCAGTAAAACATTGTAGGGCATCCAAAACAACATTCCTGTAAGCTCCAAGTCTGGGATGTTTAGCTGCATACTCACCTTTAATTTGTTTAATAATCAATTTAGAATAATCCCTTACCATAATCTATTTGGCACCAACCTTCTTCAGTGGTTTCAGGTCGAGCATCAAAGTTTTGTACTCAACTATGTTGTTAGTGCATTGGAAGTTTAGTTTGTAAGAATGACTCTCTGAATACCTTAATTTGTGATTATGCAACAAAACTCTATCTCCAGATCCCTCCTTTCTCATGGCTCCATCAAAATCCATGCTCCAAAATTATGCTGGCAGTTCTCACTTTCCACAGTTGCAATATTTCTTACCTCATTGATTGCTTTATCTTCTTTTAGATCAGGTGTATCATCTTCCAACTGAGCGATTTGTTCTTCCAAGTCACCATCATTGTACAGAATGAAAGAATCCATATCAGAGTGTGAATATTATAATGGGTAGTTGTGTGGATTTTCTTCACTGATGACCATATACTTCATCAGAGTCTCCCTGTACAATCTTCTATGTTGTCCAAATACCGGGATGGTGGCATAGGACATATCTAGCTGTAGGGTACCTTTCATATTAGCTCCCCAGGATCTTGATAGTAACATACTATATTTCGAGGGAATGTCTGCAACTACAATATCCATCACCATACTCTTCGCTGGGATTTGAGCTAGGGTGATGCATAAATATTTAATTATCCCTATACATTTGATCTTGCTAGAGTCAAAAGAATGCAAATCCGTGTAGGGTCTAGTGACATCGAGTACCAAATTTTCCATCATAACTTTGGGCATCAAGTTGTGAGAGGCGCCCGAATACAGCATAGCATTGTGTAATATCAAGTCGTGGATATTCAAGCTAATGTAAAAAGGGGCAACGACAACATTATCAGTTTGACCATCAACTTCAGGACCAAACAGGACCTCAGGTTGATCATCAACAAGATTTACCATGTCCGAGTAATTTGTTGATCCAACATTTAAGGCCTTCGTACCTATCTCTGGTTCGATGCTTAAAGCTTTAATCACCTATGACCTGTAAGCGTTCTTTCTCATCAGCTCGGAGAGGGGACTAAGAATCTTCAGTTTAGCTAGTTCCCCTTCAAGGCTAAAAGTAGTGGAATATTTTCTTAGGCTCTGTACTTCTGGTTTATACATAGGAGTTCTATGGGCAGGAGCACTTGGTTGATTAGTTGATGAAACTTCAGTCTGATTTTCTGCTTGTAAAATTTTGGGGTTTCTTTTGTAGGAGATTCGACATTATTCCTCTCAGAGACTTTCTTGGGAGAAGTTTCTGAGGTTTTCTTGGTTTCGACTATTTTCTTCGTTTCGGTAGCCTTCTTTCTTTCAGTAGCCTTCTTTGGAGGGTTTTCATTTTCCCTCTTGCTTCTCAGGTTATACTACTTGTGGACCTCCATTTATAGCATTTTCAAAGCCTTGTTGTTATGTTTTCTCTGCTTGGTCATTCTCTGTTTCTGAAAGGAGAAAGAGCCCATGCTCTTCCTAAGTAAGAAAAATGGATTCATCATCATGAACACCCATGAGGTTTATATGAATTTTGTCCAACTATTCAATTATCTCCTCACCTTCATCAGCGTAATTTTCTTGGAGAGGTGGTCTAATCTGCTGATCATGCCCCCTCTGTTCTTTTTGATATCTAGGTTCTCTTTGCCTGATCTGGGCGGGATTTCTTCCGAAGCTCGGATTCTGAATCTGAGGAGTAGCTTGGTTTTCCCTGGGTGGATTTATATTGGCTATAGTAAGTCTCTCCATAATTCTCTCCATAGCTCTAGTTAGTGAATCTATTTTGGCATATGAGGAGGAGATGGAAGGATCTTCCTTAATCGTGACACTTCTTTCTTTTTTCTTCCTGGCTCTTCTGGCTAAAAGATTTGCTTCCATGCTTACGACACTTTTTTGCATGTATTCTAGAGTAGAAAAATTTATTTCCCTTAGCTGATATGACATGTCAGCGTCAAATCCATTGGGAAATTTTATTAATGCCAAACCTTGAGGTGGTTTGATATCAGCTAGAATTGCATTTTAAAAATTGTTGAAACGAGTGCATTAATCCTGCACTGTCTATCCTTGGTTCCTTCTTTTATTCTCATATTCTGACAAGATCTGGAGAGGATTTTTCTTTACCTCCCATCTGTCAAGAAAAAATCATTGGAAAGAAGCAAGGTATACTACCGAATCCAGATGTAAATCGTTGAACCATTTTTTAACATCCCCGGTCAGAATCCGTGAAAAAATTCTCATCTCAGCGTCTGCCTCATCAACTTACTGCAAATCAAAATAATCATTCATCTTTTCAACATGTTGTTGTGCATTGAGAGGACTAGTACCATCAAACTAAGGGAGTCTAGTTTGATAGTCCTGAGGCATGGCATGTAAAGGAGAGGCCAACACTAATGGAGCATGTCTTGGTGCCATGATTGGTGGAGGGGGCTGGCAAAAAACCTATGTGATTGGAGGGGAAGTGACAGAAGATGTGGAAGATGAAGGGATGGGGGGAATAGAGTGAAATGGTTTAGGTTTATCATAAGCTGCTGCAAGATTCGAGGAAGAAAGTTCGACTGAATGTTGAAAGTGGGCTTTGTTTAAGGCTTGATCAAGATTTGCTACTAGATCTTCTAACTTGTCAAATTCTTGAAGAAATTGTTGATCAACGTCTGCCCCGGGAGAAAGTATTTAAGGGGTCCTGGGTTGTAGGATGGTTTGATCTAAAAATGTTTCACTTACAAAGCTGTCGGATTTTGTTCTAAAAATGATTTTTTCAAAAGATATATCAAAATCAAGATCCTGAAGGGAAACAAACTTCTCTGGGAGAGAAGGGTACCTATGAAGAGGACTGTGACTCCCGAAACCTTCTGCACCATTTTTTCTTTCTGAGTATTTTTTCGGGATTGTCTATTGCTGTTGTAGGTTCTGGATCTGGATGAGATCTAGTGAAAACTCTTTTAGGAGCCAAAATTTTAATTTTTTAAGAAATTTTTAGACTAATTGTAAACAAACTTTAACAACCTCTGAACATTATATCTTTATAAGTTTAGATTTTATGATTCGTTCAAAAATAAGTTTTCTTCAACTGGGGAAGATAAATCATAGGATAGCAAGTTTGTTCAGAGTCCCCAGTATGGTTGCCACTATGTTATCGCTCTGTAAATTCCTGGAGGTTGTCGGGAGGTAGAATAAATTTATGAGAGGTAACTTTATCCAACCACTTCAAAAATGGGATCTAGCCCTGGCAATTTTAGAGAGGGATCTCTCAGTAATATTTATGTTTGTTTCGAGTTCTAGATATTAGGCTAGTTAAATAAATAAGATTGTGTTGTTTGTTTTATAACATTCTTGAAATATGCTTACGCATCCATTGGGCTATGGGGTCTATTTTATAAATTTTGAGACCAACGAGTAGATTTTATAAGGTGTTTTCATAGGGTAGTATAATGCAAATATTAGATTCTTTAGAATAAAAATGATGGGTAGAAGAAAATATGAGATAATCAGTTAAGATAAAGAAGCATTCAAGAATTTCTCTATCATAACATCAGAAGACAAACACTTATATCTTTAAAAGCCAGAAATAGAGTATACAAAGATAAATTCTGCAACTTAACTTATTTTAAGTGATTAGATATAGAAAACATAAATGATTACGAAGAAAAAATGTTCAATGATGAGGATTAAACATCACCAACAATTAACATATAGGAATCCTGTGAAACATCTTTTTTATTATTGGTAGATATCTTGAAAAAGATTATAGTTCTTACAACTTGCTTGGGCGTAAAGATCAACCCTGAAAACTTAAAAAATTGAAGTATTTATAAGAAAAATTACAAACGATCCTGTCATTAATGATCAGGACGTGTCAAAATACAAAGCTAACTAACTAGATAACATAATGCAGAATTGTAGGAATTGTTGATGATCTATCAGATTCTTCATGCCAATTTTGGGGAAGGCCATTTGGGGAGTCATTCGCTTGACTTTGACTTCTCCACATGCTGACTTGGTTTTCACACCTCATCCTTTATTCGATCAAAGCACAAAGATCCTCCCATCTTTGCTGACTAGGAATGGTGAATTTGAGTAGTCTTCGGCACACTTCGTCCATTTCTATGTATTTTTCAAAAATTGGCTTGTTGATGAAAATATACTTGATTTCATGCTAGATGTTGAGGTCCAGTTGTAGAGTCTCTAAAAATGCTTTACCTTTTATGATACCCTATATCCCTGAAAACTTGGAGCTGTCCTTTGCCAACATGGAAATATTTTGCTTGTAGTCGGAAAGGGTAATCAGTTTATCATTTAGGACCAACAAACTAGGAAGGCCTTTCTTCTGCAAGGCATCAATCTTGATGAAGAATATTTGAACTCCAATATCCATGTCATGGGCTATTTCCTCCAACTTTAACATTAGTCCTCTCTTGGTTAGGACTTTCTTGACTTCGAGGATAGTCTCATTCCTATCCTCAATCTCTAGACTTTAGAGCTCATCCTTAGTCTTTGAATTTAGAAATTTGATGATTTCATTTGCTTTTATGGGAATATCTCCCAACTCTCCCTTGATTATTTCGATGGCCTGTATTCTCCTTAAAACTAATTCGTGCTGCTCAAACATGATTTGCATGAGGGGCCAGATTTCTGTCATGGATTTTGAGATATCCATCCAAATGTTCTCCTTGGCTTATGTTAGTGTTTTTCCCACAACTGCTTGCTTTTGCTGTTGTTGTATCTCCTGCTTCAATTTTTCTGATGTGTGCCTCTCAGTGTTGTAGTTGGCCTAGAAAGAAGATTAAGGCTTCTGGAGATGCTCCATCTCTTGATGCAATTTTTTAATTTCTGCTCCTTGTAAAGTCATTTCCTCCATTGATTTTGCTAGAGCTTCATATGTCTCTAGAACTGTCACCGGGGCAACTGATGGAATTTCTGCGGTGGTGGATGCTGAAGCAGTCACTGTGCTAACTCCTGTGAGGGGAATTGCACTTAATGAGATGACCTCCATAGGCTTTGTCTGTTCTTTTTCCTTTACTATTTTTTCCAGCTATGCTTCCATCTCTTTGATTTGTGCATTTTGCTCCATGATCAATTTTAGCATCTCCTCTTTTTGACCCTCTGTCTCTGCCATCTCTTTGGTTTGTGAGTCTTCAGTAGCTGGAAGTTTTAGTTTCTTCCTCAAGGAGGCTATGCCAACATTCTTTTTCTTCAACATCTCTTTAACTACTTTCAAATTTGAGGGGTCATACCCAATCTTTAGTACCATCTCTTCCAAAGACATGATCTCGTTGTCTTTTTCAAAGGAAGACACTTTCTCCATCTTTAATTAAGTCTGAACATTGTTAAGAGAAACCTGTGATTTTGCAGCGGTTGTGGAAGCGTTTTCCAATGTTGAGAAAACCATTTTTCCAGTTTGTCTATGAAAATCCATCTAATCAGTTGGATTTACATGCTTGGCATTGAACTCAATTTTTGACATTTTTTAATAGGTGATTTCCTTTGGATGGGGCACCTGTGCCTGTAGAAATGCCATGTGCATTCTCCCTTTTTCTATATCAAAAGAAGAGAGAAACCTATATTGTGTTGTTGATACATGTTTCCAAAATTGAGCATAGGTGTTATTGGTCAACATCTCATTCTCCTTCTTGATTAAATCATATTTCTCAAAGATACTTAGTTTTGCAAACCCTTGTGATGGCTAGGCAGTCAAAGTGGTATTAGTCTGCATTTTTGAAGAAGAAATGGACATCATCTGTTGATTACTTGAGAACAATGGTGAGTATTCACCCTCGATTACTGTGGTAGAATGGGTCTCTTCCTCTCCTGACCTGTCAGTTGTATGACTGGTCTTGGGCCTTTTCCTGTAAACCTGGAAGTCCTCTGTTGAGACTTCAGTAATTGAAGGGGAGGCATCCTTTTTGGGCCTTTTCTACTTTGGTATCTGTGGAGTAGTGGTCTGTGAAAAAATGGTTGGAGGATATTGTTGTTCAGTGTCTTCCATAGGGTTCACCTCCTACTCTTTTTGATTCATAAATTTCTTGATCTCTGGTTGGGGCACATGATAACATGGGGAACTTGTATTCCTCAATCTCATTTCTGCAATGATCCCACATGGATCATAGTGCCAAAGGAAACTAATGCCAAACTTCATTTCCTTTAGTAGCTTGTTTTCCTCTTCCCCGACAACTCGACTGTTACAGATAAAAGATCCTATCTGCCCTTTAATCCTCAACTGTTGTTTCTTCTTCAAAGCTATGAATTGTATGTCATCTGAATTGATCATTTTCCTAATGTATTACAAGGACAATATTCTAACAGGTACATATATGGGAAGCTTATAAGGATCAACTCACATCCATAAATTCTGATTTCTGTGTGATTTTGATACAGATATGTTGGCAACCATATTAATCTCTATATTTTTTACAAGCTTCCCACACAGGGTTTTTAAACCTTCATCAATCGTCGCAACTGTTTAAATGACATCATCATTCTTCACTTTTTGCATGCCTGCTTCTCATTTTTGTTTTCACGACTGCAAGTGTGAAAACCCACAGTTATAATTCATTTTGATTACGTCAAAGGATTAATGATCATTTGGTTTATCATGAACCTACTTGAACCTGGTTACCACTCCTTGGTCTCAAACACACCTTGATTTCATATGTACCAAACCACCACTCACTTTGCATTTGACTATTGTTAATAAGGTTTCGATTTATAAAATCGTTGATGCAATGGTTATTTGACATATTGGTGTCTTTGATGAAATCGTTGATGCATTGGTTTATTTGACATATTGGTGTTTCTTTTAAATCGTGCAAATGCCATTGTTTATTTAACATTTAGATCGATTTTTGGATATGTATATCATGGTTTTCAATGGTTATGATTTTTATGTACCGAGGTGTCATTCCAAGTACATCCAGATATGATTTGTTTGCATAGCCTCGAACTACGCCACTATCCTCGCACGCATAGCATTAATGCTCCGCCCTTGCTGCCTTTGCATTGTGTTAGGGAAGCTCAAGGAAAATGGCTCTGTTTCTTTTCTGTCAAACCCTATCGCCGAATACCCTGTTGATTTATTGTTGTTAGCCATGGCTCATGTAGTGAGAATTGAACCCAACGATGTCTAGACTTTGTTATTGTTTGATAGTGCCAGAGAAGACTTCTTAGGCTCACCCCATAATTTCCTACTAGAGACACGTTTTTGCGTGAGCGATTCTGAGCAAACGGTTTTGAATTAGATCAAACCCTTGAAAACCCAGAACCGAAATGATCCCTTTTACCTTCTCTACAAGCGGTTTCCTCAGAAATTGAGTCATTACAGATATATAGTTCATCTTTTAGAGGTAAAATATCAGATTTTCTCTGTGGCTGAAAGGTGTGTTTTGATCTGGTTGCAAGTGTTGAAACATTTGTGACTTCTCCAGGCATGTGCCTCAGAACCCCTCTCACCCATCCAGCCTTATGCCTCAGCCTTCTGTGAACCCTTGATCACTCCAAATATTTTCAAGCAGTCTGTCAGCAAGTTATACATCCACAGGCTCTGTTGTCTTTAAAAATGTGGAGGCAACCACTGCCATTGTCAATTCAAAAATAGCTTGATCAAATCGAATCCCTGAAACCGAGGTATGGTATTTCAAGAGTGATCTTAAAATGATTTTGTTTGTGTTGAATTAGCATATAGGATTTGTTGGCTCAAATCACATCCATTTCTCTTTTGATTGAATGAATAAAACACGATTCTATTTATAATAATAACTAGCTACAAAATCGTGAGATTCTGTAAGCTAGTTACTAAAATTCGAATTTGTTGATTTTTTAACTAAAATGCAATCTGAAATCATGTATTTTTGTGTGTTTTCAGGTACACACAAATTTTGAAGGAGATTGGATCACTAGTGGCATCTCTGAACATGCTATTTCTTTACATGGTTTTGGATTGGGCTGTTAGTTTTAGATAGGAACAAGAATTTGGGAGATTGTATTTCCCACGATTTTTGGAATAGATTTGATAATTTCCACAGGGAATGTTTTGATCTTGTGGCCTTTATATATGTATTATTTTTGTAAACAAAATCATCTCTTCTTGGGAGAAGAGAATATGGATTGATGATTATTCAGACTCGAATGAAAGTAGATGTTTGTACGGCTTTAGCTTCAATATATCATACTTTTGTTCAAGTTTTTGTTCATTTCAATTTGTAATCAAATTATTGACTACTTTAGATATCATAATTTGTTTCAGGTTGATCTAATGGGATTTAAATAGTGTCCATATTTGATGTCTCTCATTTTATGTACAACAATTATCCTGTTTCAATTTAATGAGCAGAAGGTTAATCTTCTTTGTTAAATTAGCAGTTATGTGCAAATCTTTGCAGTGAGATTTATCTTAATGTAATCATTTGTAAAGTATAAAGTTTTTGTTGCTACATCCTTTACATGTTCTGTCGTTAGCATTCAAAAGCGTTGTTTCTTTGTGTTTACGCGAAGTAGTGGAAAATATGGTGCGGGTTGGCCTCATCAAACAGTGAACGCAGATGCTAGGTACAGGACAAGTAGGAGACGATAATTTCAGGTCAGTGTGCTATTTCCATTTTAATAGTTTAATTAATATAAGGATTCTCTGTAGTTTAGATAGATATATAATACAGATTGTTATTTTTATTGCTTAGTTAAATAGTTATCATTTCATTTCTTTTTCATAAAAGTTATAAAAATCCAAAAATACTAGCTTCGCTGTCATAAGACAATTCATATATGATTTTGGAGATTTCGATCAAAATTTTCATTTTGTGAATACTGTATAGATAATAAAGATTTAATCATATCAATACAATAGGTAGAACTATTATTCTGTTAGTTAGTAAAACTGTAAATACATTCTAGTTTGTATATATTTTTCAGCAGCTGTTTGTTTTTCTTTTAGTTAGTTTCTTTAGTTTAGTTTTTTTTACTTTTCTAGGACTTAGATCGGCCAACAGAGCCGCTAAACCCTTCAGAGTGGATTAATCCAAACGGCTTGGGTTATTTAGACAACCCCAGACCAGATTCACTCCTCCAGTTGACGAGCGTTCAATTTTGCTCGTCAACAAATGGCGCTAGAAGCAGGGCCAACTGACAAGATGGCCTTGTAGGAGCCTTTATTTTAAATGTATTCAATTCCCCCATGGCTCCCCAAATCACTGTGTTGGAACATGATTTCAACTTCTCATTACCCAATGTTCCCAACGAGACAATCTCTCTCTTGTCCAAACTCACCTTTGATGGTGGAGGCAATATATCTGCTAAAGACCACCTTAACAAGTTTTGGTGCAAATGCATCAAACATGATATCTCATATTTAAGAGTTTTATGCAGACTTTTCGCTTTTACTTTTAGAGGTCGGATTAAACATTGGTTTGAATCCTTTCCAACATGTCACATTTTTTATTGGTTTCCATTTGTAGATGAGTTTCTAGATTCTTTTGAAATTTATGATTTCGATCAATTATGTGAAGAATTTCATACTTCGCTAATCAACGGTGATTTATCTTCAGAAGACTTTTTGACAAGAGTCTATCATATCCTCTGTAAATTTAATCTCGATGACATGTCATTTGCATTAAGTCTCTTCTGTGATGCTTGCATCCCTTCCATCCAATCATATTCAAGCACGAATGAAGAACTAATTGCAAATCCTATCGCTCAACTGCAAGAACAATTCTCTTCGCAGGAAGGGAAGAATCCTTCTGACAATGTTGAACAAGCTAGGGAGATAGAATCTATTGACCAGGTTCTTATTGACAACCAAATTGGTTTTTCCTTTGAATCATTGTATTTTCAGTGTTCGACCAGTATGGAAAAAGATTCATTTATGGCTCAAGGTGAATATCCTCATTCTTGTAACTCATGCTCTAATCAATATTTAAAATCGGTCATTGAAGAACACTTAAGCGACGAAAATCATCTTGAACGTTCTAATACTTCTATGAAACTGATTAGAGAA
>ML777035.1:238400-251516 GCA_009831015.1 Picea engelmannii | reverse complement strand
ATGCATGTATAGTCTTATCTTGATTGCAGGAAGCTTTGTAGAAGGGGCAGCCGCAGCAAGGAAATAGAAGGCTCAACGGAGGATCTACTTCAATCATCGTTAAAAAGGTGAGTCGATTCTTCCCATGTTTGCTTGAAAAAGGGTTGAGATTTTGGGTAGAAGGTTAAAAGTTAAATCTTAAGGGTCATTTTCTGCGTATAAGTTTAGAGCCCTAGCTTATTAGTCCGTAGGGTAGAATACCCCACAACACTTGGGAGCAGAGAATATGGATTGATGATTATTCAGACTCGAATGAAAGTAGATGTTTGTACAACTTTAGCTTCAATATATCATACTTTTGTTCAAGTTTTTGTTCATTTCAATTTGTAATCAAATTATTGACTACTTTAGATATCATAATTTGTTTCAGGTTGATCTGATGGGATTTAAATAGTGTCCATAGTTGATGTCTCTCATTTTACGTACAACAATTATCCTGTTTCAATTTAATGAGCATAAGGTTAATCTTCTTTGTTAAATTAGCAGTTATGTGCAAATCTTTGCAGTGAGATTTATCTTAATGTAATCATTTGTAAATTATAAAATTGTTGTTGCTACATCCTTTACATGTTCTATCATTAGCATTCAAAAGCGTTGTTGCTTCGTGTTTATGTGAAGTAGTGGAAAATATGGTGCAAGTTGGCCTCATCAAACAGTGAACGCAGATGCTAGGTACAAGACAAGTAGGAGACGATAATTTCAGGTCAGTGTGCTATTTTCATTTTAATAGTTTAATTAATATAAGGATTCTCTGTAGTTTAGATAGATATATAATACAGATTGTTATTTTTATTGCTTAGTTAGATAGTTATCATTTCATTTCTTTTTCATAAAAGTTATAAAAATCCAAAAATACTAGCTTCGTTGTCATAAGACAATTCATATATGATTTTGCAGATTTCGATCAAAATTTGCATTTTGTGAGTACTGTATAGATAATAGATTTTTAATAATATCAATAGAATAGGTAGAACTATTATTCTATTAGTTAGTAAAACTGTACATGCATTCTAGATTGTATATATTTTTCAGCAACTGTTTGTTTTTCTTTCAGTTAGTTTCTTTAGTTTAGTTTTTTTTACTTTTCTAGGACTTAGATCGGCCAACGGAGCCGCTAAACTTATCAGAGTGTATTAATCCAAATGGATTGGGTTATTTAGACAACCCTGGACCAGATTCACTCCTCCAATTGACGAGCGTTCAATTTCTCTTGTCAACAAGATACCAGTCTCCAGTCTTGGCGAGGTTTGAGAGGTGTAAAATTCTTTGAATATCCTTGTTTATCCTCGGTCGATGTCTACCACTGAGCATGATTACCACTGGGTGGTAAAAGTGCTCAATGAATTTCTTGAAATTAAACTTTAGGGAGTTTTTTCTCAGTAATGAAGTCGAAGAGGTGACAGGTTGTGATTTGTCGTCTTGGTCCAGTTTCTGCATGGGAAATAAAAAATTATCTACTTGAAAGAACATGAACATGTAAGCCAGTATTGAAGAATACCAGAACATGCCCTCTGTGGGAAATCCGAAAAGTTGCTCATGCATGTTCTCGGCTTGAAAACTGTTGTAGTCAAACTGAGTGGTGGCTTTCTCTTTGACAAAAATAATGGACAAGAAACCCTGAATTGGCTTGTCCACCCATTCGCCTGAATAATATCTGAGAAGACAACACAAGGATGAAATGACTTGGTTGCCTTTTTCTGAAAACATGGAAGAATGGTAGGGGGGATTTTTCTTGGGGAATTGGGCATTCTGTGGGAGGAAAAACTCAAAAATCTATGCTCTCTAGGGAAAAGACTAATTCTAGTACATTTCAGTTAGAACTTCAAGGGTGAAAGTAGAAGGGGATTTAACTCTGG
Source organism: Picea engelmannii (assembly GCA_009831015.1). NCBI lineage: Eukaryota > Viridiplantae > Streptophyta > Pinopsida > Pinales > Pinaceae > Picea > Picea engelmannii. The sequence continues at coordinate 249,621 of ML777035.1, read as the reverse complement.
GGATTTTCATCATCTGGTCAATGGCCTCAGATGTGATAATGAAAAGGGTCTCTCTAGACAATGAAGCAATGACTCTCTAATCGTGGAGATAATGGACCTGGCATTTGGGGGTCAACTCGAGAAAATGGTGAATTTGGGGGAAAAGATAAATTGGGAGATTGGACTCCCAGAGTCCAATCTCATGAATTTGATCTAGGAAGGTGTCCTTGAACCATGAATGGAATTTGGAAAAATTGAATTTGCATCTGGTCTATGAGATCAGGTAGTCTTTGTCAGCTAGCGGGATCCAGTCGAGATCGAAAAGAGGTAGGAGGAATGGATTTTCCTCGACCTATGATTTATTAGGTTTTGGTGCCATCAATTCAACTGGTACCTTCAAACTGAAACAAAAAATGTTAGCGGGTGATTGGCTTTATCTTAGTTACTGGCTGAAAATGGTGGGTGAAATGAGCTTCTGGTATGTAGAAAATGTGAACAGTGCAATAATTGTGGAAATGAGATTAAATTTGGACGGAGACATATCTGTTGGGCACGGGGGATAGGTCAGCAAGCTAACGGATATGTTAGCCTCTATTAATTGGCCAACGAATAACTTGGGTATGAGGTGGAAAGTAAAGGATGAGTGACAGGTGTGTCAGGATGATGTGGAAGGCAGTGATTGGAGGGTAGGTGAAATGGGACCTGACGTGTGATGGGTAAGTGGGGAGAGATATGCCGACGAAGTGAAGAGACAAGACTTGTAAGAGGGGGTAGTGGAGTGTGACATCATGAGACAGTGGGGTAGTGGAGTGTGATTTCAACAGGCAATGATTGTATAGAAAGGATGGTATGGTGGTATGTCGGGGGGGGGTAGGAAGTAACTGGTTTAGAGAAAGGGGGGTCCGATGTAACAGATTTGTGCCACGTTAGGATGGGGTCTACCGGGAAAAAGCACCATATCGGACCCCCCCACCATTAAATATAGAAGGGTCTGGGGTTCTAAAATCTCTTTTCGACTGTAGATCTAAGCGTTGTTTACTCAACCGTTGATCTCGATGCACCCTTTAATCACGAAGCGCGTAGTACATTTTACTGTTGAAACTTAGGATAGTGGAAATTTGTGGGTTTTTTGCTTTTCATTTTTTTCCACCAAGGGGGTTATAACACAACCTTATAACATCAAAAAAATAATTTCATCTAACAACATGATTGTTTTATTGAAGGAAAGATATCTAACCTATTTTCTAACCTATTTACCTAACACATTTAACCCAGGTTAGATTGTTGCGCTAAAAATTACTCTATCTTGGGGCTATTTGACCAAGATTAAATAGTTTGGTCAAATTTATTCACTACCTAGCCTATCTACTTGGATAAGATTAAACAATTTAGCGAAGATTTATTCACTAATCCTATCAACATAAATTCAAAAAGACTAGACCATGATTAAACTGTATGGATCAAGTCAGTATTATTGAATGGGGCCTTATCCTTTTTTCTTTTATGCCCTCTTTTCTTTCTTTCTTTTTCTTTAATTTTCTTTTTTCGTTTTTCTTTTCTTTCTTTTTATTTTTCCTGGAAATAGTTTGCAAAAATGAAATATTATTTACAACCAAATCACATCAAGAGTGAAAATTTTCCAGTCACCAATTGATCCTATGAATCACGGGGTTATAACATATGGCAGGGTTCTGCATTATGTGATGTATATTCTAACAGGATTTTGTGGAACATAAGGATTTGTAGGTCGAAGAGATGGTGTGGTAGGATTAACCATCAAAGTACCTTGTGTATGACTAGGAATTACGACTTCGACGTTACCTTGGATTTGTATTGACATAGCATCAAGATTGACTACTTGTTCGATTGGATGGTCAATAGTATGAACAGACGGTCCTGCCTCAACACCAGTAGAGGGAGGAGGATCAAGAGGTGGTCAACTAAAATTGATTTTTTTCGTAAAGATCACGTCCCAATGGAGTTCTCCATATGGAATGAATAGGTGTCTATTGTAGATTTACCATGTCAGCAGACCAGACAAGAGTCTGGTACTCATCATTATAATATTGTTGTGTGTATTCCATCTGTGTTTTAGTGTATGGCCTCGCCAGCAGATGAGGAGACTCTTCTTCTATTACATTACCTAATGAGTCCAATCAAAGAAGGAGTGGCTCGATAGGAACTTATTACACCATTTTAACAGGAGGAATGGGATCCTCAACCGTAACCAAGGTTCTTTCAGGATTTTCTAACAAAGGATTAGCAGTGCTCCCAACATCCGAATGATTTCTACCTCTTCACGATAAAAATATTCAAGTGAATTAGGAGGTGAGGATTCATAGCCTTCCGAATGAAACCCTTGGATCCTATGTGATCTATGAATTCCCTTATCATCTACAGTATAAATCTTGAAAAAAAATTAAGTAAATAAATATCACTCGCTAAACATCTAGAAGAACCAACAAGCAAAATATACCTTCTCTCAATGACCGTACTAGTTGGTGATGAACTCCAAGATTGCATGATCAAATTGAGAGGGGGATAGGATATGAATGGGTGTATCATTTATGTTGGATACCTACTTAACAGACTTAAACCTTGGTTCAATATTCCACACAATAATCTTGGATTTACCCTCCAAGGAGCCCGAGTGAGTTTGACCAATGTTTATTCTAGGTACAACGAAGACTTCCCTTCACTGTCACCTTGTGTGAGGACCCTAAATATTATGGCTACTAAGTACAACAACTCACATTCATCCTCTGGGCGAGTACAATATACATTCCAGTCTAAACATATGGGAAGGATAACAAGTCCGAAATCCTTCAAGAGAATTGAGGACAAGTGGACCAGCATAACTCTAGAGCAACCTGAACGGATTCAGAATTCAAGAAGCACCAAGACCAAATGAAGATAGTTGTACCTCAATAATAACCCCCAAAATACAATATTACTACTATGAATGGTTAATCCTCAGAGGGATAATATTTTTTTCTCTCCCGAACACGACCTCATGCATAACCCCTATGTGAGAGGGGGATCTTAGCTATGCTTATACGAAAATTGGATTTACTCTCCCTATCGCAAGATGCTAAGTTTGTATTCAATGCTTTGGAGAGTTAATGCAAAGTGCTATTCCTAGTCTATTGTTGGTGTAAAGAATCTAAAAAGAAAAAGTTTCTAGATCGTTTTTTAATTAGCGTTGATTTCAGTGGTTGTTCTTTACACAGAGGTGAATGAGAGTGAAAATAATCATGTTGTAAATCAAATCCCAAAGAAGTAAAAGAATGATAAGAAAAAAATTATTTCGATGAACTTTTATTTACAGGAAGGAGATGAGTTTTCTTTTTTTCACTACCAAACACAAGAATGAAAAAATTGAAAAAATTTCATGCAATTTGTTTTCAACAAGAATCCATTTAAGTTATAAATTATAAATAAATCTTTTCCGATATCCAAAAACCAAATGTAAAAAGTATCCTTTTGTTTGATTATGAATATGAATTGATTTAGTTTAATGCTTCTTATGTCAATAATAAAAATAATTTCACTATTGCAGCTTTAGACAATGGGAAGCAGGAATCACACAAACAAAAGACACTCTCACAACAGTTAATAAGAGGAAAAATACAAACTGAATTTTCCAAAAAGAACACCAAATAAAAAAAAAAAAACACTTAAGAAATTTTATGGAAATATATGAATATCAGAGATCAATTAAAAAAGTAAAGAGATCCCTGAGTTTCCTTGCAATAATCTTTAATCGATCAGATGAACGGAAAATAATCAAAATGAACCCAAAATCTAAATAAAAAGGGTGATTTCGCAACAAGGAAATATAATAAAATCCAATCAAAGATCAAAAGGTTTTAAAATAAGCAAGTTGAAGGTATGACAAAATACATAAACTCATAAAAACAATTCTGAGTTAGAAGGAAATACCAAAGAATCACACCTAGTACAAAAGCTACAATTTTTCAAGATGAGGAAAAATAGGTGCTCTGGCTATAAAAACACCAGAGCACTGCAACACTCCCTAACACACTCTAGGGGAGCGTCTATTAGGAAATCAGTGCTATGGATGTAACTGGAGAGGGCATGGGTTTCTCAGAAAAAATGGGAACAACCCAGAAAATGAAAAATTTAGGAAGTTTGATCAACAGTCTCCGTGAGACGACTTCATTAATGACAATAGATGTATAGAAGAGAAAATAAAACAAACAAGATCTTAAGATGAGAAAAAATTAAAGACAAAACCAAGGAAAGAAACCAAAACTGAAAGCTTTGTTCCCCAGTGGAGTCGCCAATTTCTGTTGTAGGAAAATTCCCCAGCAGACAGGTGAATATCATCTTGGATTCTAGACCCCTACTACCAAGATAGAAACATGCTAACATTGGACACTAACAATCCTTTAAATGTAGTTAAACTAGTCAAAGGGAAAATATGAAGAATGTATTATGTACCTTTTTATGAATCTTGTCCTCGCTTAATCCAGGTTGAATTTGTTCTTCAATCTCCTTAATGATATCTGCAATCCAATAGACAACCAAAAAAACACATACTTCCTACTCTACCAAGATTAGTTTAAACTAAATTTATCAATAATAGAAACGTTTATGTAACAATACACAAACTTGAAGGAAATAGGCCAAGCATATATTAATGAGAACATAACAAGGCACTTACAATCTGTAGATGCAGTTGAAACAAACTCTCCAAGTCCACCTTTTCCAACCCCTTGCTCAAAATATCCATGATCAGAATGACAATACCTTTTTTCTATTATTCTCCTCTCCTTAACCATGAGAATGCCTCCTTTTATAGGCTTTGAGAGGCTCAATCACCTTAATTATATTTGGAATAAGTTGAGGATATGACTCCATCAGTTGTGGCATCTCCCTTAGATGCAGCCTAAAGCTTAGATTCAAGCCAAACCAACTCAGAGCATCTCTAGTTGTCTTTAGAGATAAGGGGGATTTATTCCCATGGTTCTTTCAACCAATCGGTGGTCCCTCAAAAATAGAAACAAAGCACCACAATGCTCCTTGCTATATGGAAAGAGAGCGCTAATGCTCCTTGCATATGAGAAGGGAAGTGCTAATCTTCCAAAAGTTCGTTAAGATGACCATTTCTCAAGGAAAAACATTTTCCTTAGTTTGTCAAATGATGTGGTTTCCCCTTTCAACACGTTCTATAGGATGTATCAAGTGTTTCCATGGTGTCATTCACAATTCAACATATGCAGAACAAAAATGAGACATTTATGACACTTGTGACAAAAGTGTGACACTTGCGACACTTGTGACAATGAGAATCTGACATTATCAAAGTGAGAAACTTTGACGTGTAGCACTAGTAAAACCATTTTGAGTGGTACTAGTAGTAATAGTATGGAAATTTCTTTAGTGTTGTTAGCACTCTGTAATTTTTCCAAGGCTGAGGAGGAAATCACTGAGGTAACATCAAACCACTTGGAGTCTTGGATCTATCCCTCCAAGACTTAGAGAGGGCTCTCTCTATTTGATATAACTTTGTTTCCTGGGAATTTTAGGCTAGTTATTATTGTAGAGAGGTTTTGATTTAAAGAAATAGGTAGGGGAAGAGAAGAGGAACCATTGGTCTATGGAGTCACAACAACAAAATGATCAAAATCCATTTTCAACAGGATAATCATGCACGGAAAGGTAGACAACTCACTGGATAATTTTATTTAAATGAAATTGGAGAGATGGAACAGATTACGAAATCCAATTAAACAGAGAGCAACTGAGAATTATGAGTTTAATCTTTAGTGAAAAACATAAAAACTATCCCAAGCTAGAGATAGAGGGTACATTAAAACCAATTATGCTCGTAATATTCTCAGAATAATTCAGAGGTAGGAATTAATTGTGATAACATATATTTTTTTTTACAGAGAAGAGATGCACTTCACCAATGGAATCTGTCAGAAGAATTCTGCAATGATCACACTCTATTACTGGAAAATGAATCCATGGAGGCTCTGTGAGATGTTTTACAAAAATTAAATCATGGTCCCCAACTCATCAAACATTGTACATTTGAATTATAAAAATATATACAAAGATTGTCTCCCAATATTAGGAGGTCGGATTCAACAACCTCGACCAAAAATAGAAACAAATCCCTGAAAATCTTGAATCGCCTGCCATGAAAGACAGGCCGAATTGCTAAAAATAGGGGTCAACTCATACATTCATATCTCCCAAAATATGACAGATTTGTAAAAATGAAAAGAGTTTATTGTATATGAGTCCGTCTTGAGAAAAAAAATCTTTCGGTTTTCCAAATTCATCTCCATCTCTCTGAAACAGCTGTCGCAAGATCATGACCAAAATTGGGAGAACTGGAAACCTGAAAAATAGTTCTCAGAGATAGCCTTGATTCTCCCAAATTATGACACCTGTAAAAAAAAGGAGAGATGTTTGTGTTCTTCATCCCGTTACGGAGAAAACCCTCTCTCATTTTTTCAAAATTCCTTCTAGTTTGGCCGAAAATGCCCTCAAAAAACAAGTGGTCAAAACTGGCAAAAATGTTTTTTTTATTGCTTTGGGCAAGGTGGTTTTGGAGGGGGAAAGTGGTTTTTGGACCCCCCCTAGAGTGGTAAGTGTTATTGGGAGGGGGGGTCCGAGTTAACTATATGATGACAAGTGTCCCCTGGAAAAACACTTACTCAGACCCACCCCTGTTAAAGTTAGGATGGTCGGGGGGTCTGAGTAAATTACAGACGTTGATTTATTTTATTTTTGGGATGTGTGCATAATGGGATTTGCTTTTTGTTTTTATTTATTATTTATTTTAATTTTATTAAAGTTTGTTTTATTTTTATTTAACATTTGTTTTATTAATGTTATATGTTTAATGTTTTAGGTGTTTTTATTTAGTTTATGTTTTTTGTTTATTAGTTTTTAATTATTTATTTTCATGTGTCTTGTTTTTGTGTTTTATAATATTTCTCTTTTTATTTTATTTATAATGTTTTAATCTTTTTTATTTTGGTTTTATGTATTTTATTTTTGTTTTAATTTTTAAGTTTTGTTTTATGTGTTATTTTTTAATTGTTTTTTTAATTTATATGTTTTATTATTTTTATATGGTTTTGTTTGTTATATGTATTTTAATATGTTTTTAATATTTTATTTTTTAATTGTTTTTTAATTCATATGTTTTATTTAATTTCTAATTAGTGTTTAATTCTAATACACTAACCTAATTGCTAAATTAATCAAACTAACCTAGTTACTAATTATTAATTTATTATTAACAAGTTTAACCTAGTTTTATTAATCTAACTACACTAACTTAATTAAATTAACATTATTATTCTAGTTAGTGTTAAAAAATGCCACTAACCATTTATTACTAACCTAATGTTTTTTATCCTAAGTTTGTTTATGCATGCAGAGACGGAAATTGGTGGAGGGGTGAAGAAATGAAGGGAAAGGGAATGAAGGGTGCAATAGGGTGATGAAGGATTGGGAAAAATGGATGAAGGGAAAAGTGAAATCAACTGAGACCAAAAAACCATATATATTCATCATGAGAGAAATGCCAAAAAGGTAGTTGAAGAATCAAATCACCTATGATTATAGGACCCCAACATAGGATCCACCTAGGGATGATAGATCTTTTGGGAGGTGACAAGAACTACTGAACTCTGAACATGTAGGCCAGTGCTTTATTCGTTGGGATGATCCCAAAACTTTATTTTGCAACCTGTAATTGTTCTGATCTCTCAACTGAAACCAAATCAAACTGAAATATGAATTTGAAATGCACACTGAACTGGAAACTGTACTGCAAACTGAAACTAAAAAAATTGTTGAAAGGAATGCTCAGAGAGCTGAGCTTATTTGCACACTGCTACTTACCCTATATTGTTGAAAATCATGTTGAATCAAATAATAAAAAAATGTCAATGAATCCAGTCAAATAGTTGTTGAAACAAGTGGACTTCCTGACTGCTTATTAGCGCAATCAACAAGACAACTTGACATTTTGTCCATAGATTCAAAACTGCAAAGTGTAATAGCCACTGCTGAAAACAAGATTGATCATTTAGGCTGAAAAAATATTCCATGTAGTCTGCTATGGGATCAGGAAAGACATGACCTATTTCTTGACTTTCAACAAATTTATGGTCATAATTGGGTATGACACATATGCTTTTTACATCATTATACAATTCCTGATATGGCTGCAAATTTTCTGTTGAACATTGAGATGAGACTCCTGCTGAAATAAACCATGAAAGAGAATGCCTAATCATGTCTATATCATAACCTCTTTTAATTTCATAGCTGGCCAATGAACCATGACTTTGACAACACAAGTCATCCAACACATTAGATATTGGATCTTGTAGGAACTAAGATGTTTGTTCCATTAGTTCCAATGAAAGTTCCTGATCTTGTATGTGGTTATAATCCATGACATGATTAAAAATTTTCTTCAAAAAATGAAATGAATTGAAGGTTAATGGTATAGAGTTATAATGCATTAATTCATATTCCGTCTCAAGCTCTAAGATTTCATCTAGAATTTGAAAATCAATGTAGCTTAAGGGTTGAAATTATGGGTCTAGAACAACTTCCATATCATGAATGAAATCTTCAACTAAGTGATCAAAACATTCTTCATCTTTACTATCGATAACTTATTTATAATTTTCTCTCATAATTTGAAATGAAGAGAAACATAAAGGCATAGATCTTTTACTTACTCTGGGATTTGCTGCATTTTCCTCATTATTTTCATGATTGTTGTGCAAAGGTTGATTGTCATATTTGATCTATATCTAAGCTTCCTTCTCTCAACAATATGTTGCTGATGGTTTTGAAGAATTTACCTTGGTACAATCCCCATCATAGTTATCATACTTGGGTAGATCATCCATGAAAGAAATGTCATCAAACATATAGATCATATCAATTGATTGCTCCTCTACAAGCTGATTTGGATTTTCATCTGTGTCTATGTTGTGAATTGAATACATGAAATGATCATTTTCTAGTCCATGATACCAAGGGTGAGTTGCAAAGTGTTTGGGAATAGTGACCCTTTCTTTCTTTGTAACCAATGGAACATTATGCCTTTGAACATCAAGTTCATTTCCCATGATGACTTTCTGCATCATTTCTTTCATTGTGCTGGACAGAATGTCCAGTTTCGCTTCTAAATATTTCATCTGCTCCATTGCCATTTTCTTCCTTTCTTCTTCCTTGATCTTTGACCTTTTGATATTTTCGTGTAAAAGAACTGAACCAAGAGGTGGTCTTATATCAGGAGGCATGGAATTGTAAACTTGATTGAATCTGGATGAAAATTGTTGCACTATCTCTCCTGGTTGTATTTTTAAATGATCAGACTCTTATAGAATGAGGAAAATATTTCTCTTGATCTCCCATTTATTAAGGATGATTTTTACAAACTGCTGAAGATTGGGAATTCTTGCAGCTGACAAATGTTTGAACCATTCCTTAGCTCTACCTTGAAAATATAAATAAAAAATCCTATGCAGACATCATCTTCCTCAACCTCAAAAAGGTCAAGATAATTTTCAAAACCTTGTATGTGTTTTTTAGATGTGATATTACCATGTTCTCCATTAAATCTGGGAAGATGTTTGTAATAATTGGCAGGGAACTCATGGAGTATAGGGGGTAAGATAAGAGGCTTGTATCTATCTGGAATATTTAGAAGTGTAGGAGTATGTATAGGGGCTGTAACACTAGAATTGATCTCTTGAGGCTCCTCGGTTTGAATTTGATCCACATGATTTTCAACAATATGGTCTTGGACAGGTTCACAAAAAGGGAAGAAATAATTAAAAATAAAACCAATTACATCTTGAAAAAAATTCCAACTTAAATACCTAATATTTTCAGATGGTCTGTTCATGTTTCAGGTTCTTCCTCTAGTGGAGTCTTTGAATTGGAACTGATCTAGAGATGATTGGAGTCTCCAGGCGGATGATTCATCCTTCTTGTGTCTGATCATTGTCCACCATCGGTAAACATATATGGAACTTGATATGATTTTCTTGAGAACCTGAAAGCTCGTTCCCCATTATGGTCGCCACTATGTTAGCACTCTGTAATTTTCCCAAGGCTGAGGAGGCAATCATTGAGGTAACATCAAACCACTTGGAGTCCTAGATCTATCCCTCCAAGACTTGGATAGGGCTCTCTCTATTTGATATAGATTTGTTTGCTGGGAATTTTAGGCTAGTTATTACTGTACAGAGGTTTTGATTTAAAGAATTAGGTAGCGATAGAGAAGAGGAACCATTGGGCTATGGAGTCACAACAACAAAATGATCAAAATCCATTTTCAACGGGATAATCATGTAGGGAAAGGTAGAAAACTCACTGGATCTTTTGATTTAAATTAAATGGGAGATATGGAACAGATTAAGAAATCCAATTAAACATAGAGCAATTGAGAATTCTGAGTACATTAAAACCAATTATGCTCTTAATATTCTCAGAATAATTTAGAGGTAGGAATTAATTGTGATAACATAAAAATTTTTTTACAGAGAAGAGATACACTTCACCAATGGAATCTGTCACAAGAATCCTGCAATGATCACACTGTATTACTAAAAAATTAATCCATGGAGGCTTTGTGAGCTATTTTACAAAAATTAAATCATGGTCCCCAACTCATAAACCATTGTACATTTGAATTATAACAGTATATAGAAATATTATCTCCTAGGATCAGGAGGTCGGATTCAACAACCTCGGCCAAAAATAGAAACAAATCCCTGAAAATATTGAACTGTCTTCCATGAAAGACGGGTCGAACTGCTGAAAATAGGGGTCAACTCAAACATTCGTATCCCCCAAAATATAACTATTGTGTGATAAATGAAATATTTTACTGTATATGAGTCTATCCCGAGAAAAAAAATCTTTTGGTTTTTCAAAATTCATCTCCATCTCTCCGAAACAACTTTTGCAAGATCATGACCAAAATAAAAAAAAACTGGAAACCTGAAAAATGGTGCTCAAAGATGGCTTTGATTCTCCCAACTGCTAACATCTGTGCAAAAAATAAGAGAGGTGTTTGTTGTTCAGCCCGTTATGGAGAAAATACTATCTCCGTGTTTCAAAATTCCTTCTGGTTTGGCCAAAAAACTCTCGAAAAATAGGTGGTCAAAATTGATGAAAATATTTTTTTTGTTGTTTTGGGCAAGGCGGTTTTGGAGGGGGG
>ML777035.1:148218-238378 GCA_009831015.1 Picea engelmannii | reverse complement strand
ACTTGGAGCCCCCTTTGTTAAAGTTAGGATGGTCGGGGGGGGTCTGAGTAAATTACGAAAGATGATTTATTTTATTTTTGGGATGTGTGTGGGATTTGCTTTTTGTTTTTATTTATTGGTTGTTTTAATTTTATTAAATTTTGTTTGATTTTTATTTAACAATTGTTTTATTAATGTTTTATTTTTAATGTTTTATTGTTTTTATTTAGTTTATGTTTTTAGTTTATTAGTTTTTAATTATTTATTTTTACTTATTTTGTTTTAGCGTTTTATAATATTTCGCTTTTCATTTTATTTTTAATGTTTTATTCTTTTTTATTTTGGTTTTATGTATTTTATTTTTATTTTAATTTTTAAGTTTTGTTTTATTTGTGTTATTTTTTAATTTTTTTTAATTTATATGTTTTATTATTATTATATAGTTTTTGTTTGTTATATGTATTTTTATATGTTTTTAATATTTTATTTCTTAATTGTTTTTTAATTCGTATGTTTTATTTAATTTCTAATTAATGTTTAATTATAATACACTAACCTAATTGCTAACGTAATCAAACTAACCTAATTACTAATTATTAATTTATTATTAACAAGCCTAACCTATTTTTATTAATCTAACTACACTAACTTAATTAAATTAACATTATTATGCTAGTTAGTGTTAAAAAATGCCACTAACCATTTATTACTAACCTAATGTTTTTTATCCTAAGTTTTTTTATGCATGTAGGAATGAAAATTGGTGGACGTGTGAAGAAATGAAGGGCGAGGGAATGAAGTGTGCAACATGGTGATGAAGGACTGGGTGAAATGGATGAAGGGACAAGTGAAATCAACCAAGCCCAACAAACCAGATATCTTCATCATGAGATAAATTCCAAACAGGTAGTTGAAGAAACAAATTACCTATGATTATAGGACCCCAATAAGTGTTATCACAACCATGACCATTAGGATTTATCTTGATATTCTCTCCAATTCCTTCCATGGTGCATCAACATGCCAGATTCCTCACTTGATACCTATAATTTTAGGGTAAGGGGGATGAGGATGTTAAGCAAAATTGGTTCCTTTGCGAGGCCATCTGGTAGTCTCGTGGAACCTTTGATGCTAATAAACTAGTTGTGTTTCATACCACATTAAGGGGTCAAGAATTAAAATGGTATATGAAATCTATCGAATCAAGGAATCCCTAGTGGAAATAATTTCCTTTACTGTAATTCAAACAAAAAATTATAGTTTAATTTAAACTACCCCAATCTGAGCAATAAGCTCTTTCTGAAATGCGGGAAGTAAAACAGAGAGATGGGGAATCTACCTGGGATTATAACCAAAGATTCAAATATGCGATAGGGAAATTGGCCAACCCCATTCATAAAGACCACCAGCGAGACTAGTTCATTCAGGGAATTTTACCATTAACTTGGATTCCACTAACCCAACAATGCATAACTACATTGGGGGAAGCCCTACAATAAGCCATGAAAATTGAGGCAATGGAGGGATATCCTAGTAGCTTGTGGGTAATACGACCACCCGATGACTATAATATTATGGAACTACAAGGCTGGATTTCTGCCTTGACTGATAAGATTCAAGAACTAGAGCATCCCACCCTCTAGTCTAGTGTGATAGTTTCTACATTGAGGGGAATATAGCAATGGAATGTTCTAGACTGTGGGGTGCATGACCCCCCCATAATCCATGGCACCTCCACCAATAAGACCATTTGGAGGAGTTGAGTAAGTCACAGCCACAGTCCCATTCCTTGGCCCTGTGCAGTACCATGCCTTCCCAAACCATAAGGGTAACTATAATAATGACTATTGTGAAATATATTGAAGCCATGGGTTTCTAATCCTTCAATACTAATACTTGCAGAATCGATTCATGATCCTCACTCTAATCTCACAGAAAATTGTGTGGCTAAAAAAGATCCTCCAACAAGACCCTAGTCGATTGTTGAATTTTGGATCCACTAACTTTTTGATATTTTGGATGATGAATAAATCACCAAGGAGTTGCAGAACAAGCTCAAGGGGATTTTATAGATTGAAACGAAACCAGAAGAGTTGATTGTTGTTCATCTTCCTGAAAAAATACATGTAGAATATAGAGAAGGAAGAAGATATATGGACGATAATTTAGAATAAATATTCACATCACGAGCTACAAAATTAGTGATTTATGCTAGATCTAGTGTCTGATGTCAACATATTACTGAATAAAACCTGGGAAGCCATGGGTAATCCCAAGCTCGTCTATTTTCACATTCAGTGTTATATGGCCAATCAATATTTTATCTATCATGTTGGGAGGATGCAGATCAATGTTGAAATGGACTTGGATGGAGTCACGACAATGACCAACTTTGTGGTTATAGAAATGATGGGGGAGAAGGACCCATACCCAACTTTAATAGGCATTGATTGGGCTTATGAGATTTTATTTTTTATTGACCTTAAGAAATAAATCCTGACCTCTGAAGCAGATGGTATGAAATTAACCCAACCACTAGATCCATACCAAGGTCCTTTCTATACGGATCTAGTAGGGGGGATAAGGAAGAGGATACCCTAGATCATCTCTACACTCTAACTATAGGAAAGTGGGTGGATTATATTAACCCAACTATAGACGACTCGGTAAGTGGGAGAAGTATTCTATCTGCAAGGGAGGATTCATAGGTAGCGTTTGATAACTAGCAATAGGGAATATATAAGAGCTTCTCACAACATTGTGTGACTATCAGAGTGTCTAGGTGGATTGGTTCAGAGGTTAGAGACTACCATGTGTATGATGGAAATTCAGATGTATGTATCTTTCTTGTTGAGTTAGAGGATAAATTCATGCCAGAGAAAATAATTATTCTACTTGATGTGTCGTTAACATCCTACTCATGTATATGGTGGGCCACACAAGGATACTTTATCTTCATGGGACGAAGCAAATCATGCCATCCAACATTGATTTATTCCCCCTTCGCACCTTACTTCATTGAATTTGGAAAAATCTTCTTTGGAATTATATGAGGGGATTTCCAATCGAAGGGAGCATTTTGCACACTGTATTCAGGTATGGGAAGTTGTGAAATTACCTTCTCAATTTTGGGTACATCAGTTTATTCATTCCTTTGGAAACATTCCAACTCCTTCGTATATACATGAGGAATCTCAATGCCAAACTGGTTGCTGGGAAATCCTTCAATGATAGTTATATCAAGACTTTTTATTCTTAGGTAAGTCCCCTTAAATCACTATATCCTTGCAAGAGATTAATAAAATGTTTTTTGTTGATGAAGTTAAGACTATACATCCTCCTACTATTTGTTATGAACATGAGTACCTCCTTCATTATAGTCTTTACCCATCCTCTTCTCGATTGCCTCTGGTCTATCTTACTGTTGATAAAGACCCAAAATATCCCGATGACCTTGAGGAACTTAGGCATTTGACATTTTAGGAATTTGAAGGGGATAGAGAGGTTAAAGATACTATCTCAAAGGATGTTAGTATTTCCTATACCAAACCATTGAATTTGTAGAAAGTCAATATAATAACTAATGATAATCCTAAGCTAGAATCAACTGGATACTATTGGGATGAATAGACCGTGACAAAGATATATGATCTATTGTGGGAATATGAGGATCTGTTTCTTACAATGTTTTTAGAATTAAAATGTATTAAGGGATATTTAGGGGATTTGAGGATAGATTTAAATCATGAATTAAGACCAGTGAAGCATAAGCCATGTCAGATAAATGCTAGATTCAAAGAGAAAGTGAAGAAGGAGATTGATAGTATGCTTACAATTAGGTTTATTTTCCTTGTCGATAAGGCTGAATGGATCATTCCTATTGTGATACAAACCAATAAACGTAGGAAGATATACGAGTTTTTGTGGATTACAAAATCTTGAACGTTGCTTGTGTACATGACCCCTTTCCCACCCCCTTTAGCGATGAGGTATTGGGTCAAGTAGTGGGAAATGAGACATATTCCTTTACATATGTGTTAAGGCCTAAATAGTGGCACATTACAACTTAATTGGGGTGCATTAAATTAGTATTGTTATTTTATTTGTGTTGGCTTGGGTACATTAGTTGTAATTGTACCTCCTAGTCTCCTATATATACCAAGGAGACCTTTTCATTTGGAATCATCGTTTATTTGTGAATTTATGTGGTGTATAAGGAGGTTCCCCCCTTGAAGAGGATTATTATTTGAAATTATCTCTTTTTCAAGGTGTGGAGTACTTATTCTATTCTTTTTATGATATTTGGATATTTGTTTCCTAACATTTGGTATCAGAGCTCGAGGTCTTTGGGTTTCGCTGCTACATCTCATAAATCTTGGCATTTTCTCTATAACATTTTTTCTCTTATGTTTCCAAAAGAACACCTTTAAGGATATTTAGTATACAGATCAAGGTACATGCGATCAAAGTATCAACTTTTGGGTCTTTATACTTTCATGGATATAGCTTATGGAAGATTGGGTTCCTGAATCATTGTGAATTCATTCATCTTGGACTTTTTTCTATAATTTGTTTTCTCTAATGATTCATATTGTGAAACTAGGAGGATACTCAAAGGAATTATATAGGTATTTGTGGTAAAATTTTTATATTTTGTTTCATCATAATTTTAGAAATACACCCTCTGTAAGACAGGGTAGTTGACTAGTCCTATTAACTAGTCTCAAACAAGTGTTCTGGGTAAAACATTGATATCTTATTTAGTGAGTATCCAAATTAAGTGAGAGTAGTTGCATTTGATAGTGGTCAGTCTATAGTATTTTTGGTGCAATTTTCAGAATACGATATCACATATTGTGCACTTTGCATGCTTTACAAGTACGCTCTCCTGGAAAGGAAACAAATCAACAAGGTGTGGGGAAGTTACCATAACTTCCACTTGGGACATCCAATTTTGATCCGACCTGTGACATTGTAAAGAGGAAATATCAAAGAAATACAGAATGAACTTTTATACCCAGAAGGGTGAAAATTTTAAATATACAACAGAAGAAATGTCAGTTGGCAGAACAACCTCCAATTCAGGGTTTAAAAGGTGTTTGTGTGTGTTTTTTTTTGGGAAATTTTCATATATTTTGACTAAGAAGATCCAATTGGGGTGATTCAAAAAGTATAATAAAGTGGGATAAAAGGAGTGTTACATATTAGAGAAACTTAAGGAGTTTTTTAGGTACATACATGTTCCAACGTCTCTAAACGTAGGAGTTGTCGTTATTGGTCAACGCTGCAACCCGGGACAGTTTGGTTCTTCCACGTACATAGATTATATCGGAAGGACCCTTTCAAATGGTTTTTCATTAGACATCACTACTACAGATTTGATCTCCCATGTACCTAGTGTATTTCGGGAGACCCATAGAATCATGAGACTTACCGAGTAAACCTTTTGGTCATCTTGTTGTTATAGTACATTGAGAACATCACTCATGGATATCACTCTCTAGTACCTGGGTTTTCAGATAGTTATATGGCTAAGGGCATATTCAATCTTCCTTATTTAGTACCCTAATATATTGGGCCAACTACTATTGTTGGACCCCGCATGTATATTAAAGAGCTATATGACCTGACACTCCCTTGTATGAAAGGACCTCTTCCTACGCAAATTAGGAATTCCTACCTTTCATTGATACTTTGCCTACATGCCATGCCACCAAAAAAGGTAAATTATACACCAAATAATCCTTCAGACATTCCTACTTGGACTCTTGAGGAAGGTGAAGAAATGCGCAGGGACATAAATGATTTACAAAATAAGGTAGTAACAAAATATGAACTACAAGGGATGATGGATTTAACTAAATATAAGATGGAAGCGACAATGGATACTAAGATGGATGGATTAAAAGGGGAGATCATGGAAGGATTGAAATTTTTTCTAATAGAGAGGTCACCTAAAAGTGATAATGTATCCCATGAAATTCATGATGAGGACACAAGGAAGATGAATCAAGACTGGAGAAACTCCAAATTTGGGTTGAAAACCAACCATTTTCCTAAGATCGATATGATTTATTTTGATGGCAAGGATCCAATCACATGAATACTCTAGATGGATCAGTTCTTTGATCTACAAGATGTGCCACACACACAAAAGGTACGAATTGCATCTTTATATTTAGAACCCAATAAATTTGTTTGGTATCGATGTCTTTATTCTCGAAAATCACTTGTCCCTTGGAAAATTTTCATGGAAAAAATGATGACACACTATGAGGATACAAGGAGCAATACCTTGTTCATCCAATTGATAAATCGCAAGCAAACGGGTTCAGTTGTGGAGCACATTGAGAACTTCCAAATATTTAATATAAAGGTAACATATATTCCAGATGAGTACTTGATTGATGTATTCATAGGAACTTTAAAGGATAATGTTCAACATGAGGTTCACCTTTGGGAACCCAAATCATTGGAGGATGCATTCAGGGTGGCGAGAAATGTTGAAAGTAAAAATATGGCTATGGCTACTAGAAGGACCACTCCTAACATCTATCAAGAGAATAATGTTCCTTCTTCTAAACCACCTCAACCTACAAGGTTTACACCTCAACAACTGGAGTAAAGTAAAGAAAAAGGTTTATGGTTTAATTATGATAGCAAGTACAGTAAGGGACATACATGTGATGAGAATACATTATTATAAATAGATTGTGAAGAGGAAGAAGAACAAGAACACGAATAAGAACCATCTCAAGATGAAAATTTAGAAGAGACTTATTTTCTAGAAAAACAAGATCGTGGAACAATAAAATAAATCAAATGTGGAAATAAAACACAAAATATACACAATACAATAGAGATAGATATATGTGGTTCACCTAGTGTGGGCTATGTCCACTAGATAAATTGTTAGCTCCTTCATTTTTATTATCTAGCAAAATGAAGGGATACAAACTACAACGCACATGGTGTAACTTCATCTTCTTTCTCTCACAATATCCTCTTTCATAATACAATATTCACACACCTACACAACCACAATGCAATTTCATCATAAAAGAGGGTTGCATTCTAGGGAAAAAAATACCTAAAGTAAATTTTGTCGTTAGATATGGGACCTTATAATGAATGGTCTAGATTGAATATGAAATTGAAAAATTTTACAAGGCAATATTTCCCAAAATTTCTCTTTGAGGGCACTTCCCCCAAATCCCCCGCCCGGGGGGGATACAAAAATTATCGTTGCCCCCCCCTGGACCCCCCTAGAAACAATTTTGGGTGGGAAATCCTCCCCACACACCCCCATTAGGGAATGGGGTCCAAGCATGGCTGAAACAAACCTTTGAATAAGGAAGATAATCAGGTTCCACAATCAACAATCTCCCACTTGGAGACCGTTCACAAAATCTCTACTATTGTTGTACCTTTTGGACTATGATCCACCTTAGACCTGTAAAATTTCTCATCTTCACCTTCATGCTTGAAATCGCACTAAAACATAGAAGGAACTCATTTTCTTCCTGGTTACTAACTTTGTTAACATGTCTATAGGATTTTAGCCAGTATGTATATTTTCCAAATTTAAATGTCCATCTTCCGAGACAGATCATATGAAATGGTACTTGAGTTGTATATGCTTACTGTTATAATAGAAGGATGATTTATTTGCGAGATGAATGGAACTCTTGTTTTCATAGTACAACATGTTGTTCTCTTGCTTCTTTTTGAATTCCTCCATAAAACTCTATAACCAAATACTCTCTTTACTATCCTCTATAGCAACAACATACTTTGCTTCCACTTTTGAAAGTCCAACAACCTTTTGCAGTTTTGAAATCCAACTTATGGTTGTTCCACCTACATTAAATGAGTTGTGGTTCTCTATTGAGGGGCAAAAATGACACACCGTCAACTGGAAGGTTAGATCAGGACCGGGGTTGTCTAATTAACCCAAGTCGTTTGGTATGATCCGACCCGATGGATTTAATGGCTATGTTAGCCAACTAAAGTCCTAAAAACAGTAAAAGACATAAACTAATCTAAAGCTATGATTCTAACAAATGATATATTACTTACTAATGTTTATTAAAAAGAAACGTGAATATAAAAATGATTATAAACAATCGATATACATTTTACAAGGTTTACTTGAAATCTTGCGAAAATGAATGTTCATAATAATGTTTCAAAATAAGATAAAGTAAGAACATATATATATATATATATATATATTTAATATTAAAATATTTTAAACTAATAAATACTAAGCAAATACAATTGAAACAATGACACATAAACAATCAAAGTTAGTTAATGCAATCATCGTCTCATTCATATATAAACAAATCTGAATAAAAGAAAGCAATGCACCTACTAACTTCTCACTGATCAGCAGTACTAAGCTAAATTCATCTCTCTGTATTGTATGAGCTCCTCTTAACCAGTGTCAAGTGTAAACCTATGACAAAATCAAGCATAATACTTCCTGAAGAAATTCAAGGAAGTGTTTCATATTCTGGAGCGAGTTTATAATGATAGAAAGAC
The DNA here is from genome assembly GCA_009831015.1 of Picea engelmannii. Taxonomy (NCBI): domain Eukaryota; kingdom Viridiplantae; phylum Streptophyta; class Pinopsida; order Pinales; family Pinaceae; genus Picea; species Picea engelmannii. The sequence continues at coordinate 229,852 of ML777035.1, read as the reverse complement.
ACATAATTATATATCTTGTGACCTTGAAATGTCCAATAACTGAAAATGAAAGAAATTCCAATTCTCATGAATGGTTTTACCAGTTGTAAACTCAAAATAATTCAATAGATGATCAGTCACAGATATAAACTAAACCAAAAGATAATGAACAACATAAAGAAAAGAATGATATAAAATATTATATGCATAACTAACTAAAGCTAATTCAACACATATAACATTTCACATCAAGAAATTACATGAGAAGACAATGAAAAAACACTCCAAAGTCTACACAGGATGAAAGCCAAAGAGTAAATGGATTTCTCATATAGTTTCAACAAAATATGTTCATCATATGGTCCAGGAAGAACCTTTGGGATAATAGACTTTAAAGATTGAAATTTTATATATATAAATGATAGCAATTAACCATGTATTGATAAAACAAACTAAAGCTAATTTGAATCAATGCATAATCAATTATTCAAAGAATATGAATATATTGTAATGAAAATAAAACCATTTTACTCACAGGACAAAAGCCATTAAGAAACCTGGAATTCCATATTCTTCTTTGAAAATACTTGTCCATTCTCCCAAGGATTCCAACCATCTGTTACTCCATTTGAAAATAATTTTTTTTACAAAAGAAATAATATACAAAAGAAAAAGGATAAAAATCCTCCTCTCAATTTCTTCGATATCCATGGTTCTGAGATTTGTCATATATTTATACAATGAATGAACAGTCTCGGCATCCCTAATAATTTCTGCCACCTGAAATCTTCCTCATAAAGAGACACAAATATCTCTCAAATCGTGCATTTGTTTGGGGAGATTCCCTCGCGTAAGCTAAATGGGTCCATTATGGAGATGGGTTTTCAACCATTTCTTCATATTCCTTACGGTTTGGCAGAAACATGTCCTGCAAGATCGTCTGTCTATTCTTGAACGCATTTCCAAATCTTATTTGTTGTTGTTCATAATTTATTTGCAGCAATCCAATATCATTTTTGGATCAATTATCTTGAACATATTTAGATAATAAAAACAAACCATGATTAGATCCGTAGCAAATAACTGATAATAGAAACCCATGAAACAAAAAGAAACCTAAATTAATAACCTAAAAATTGTGAATAAAACAAAATCTAGAACAATAAAATAAAAAATGAATTTAAACTAACTATATGTTCTAAATAAACATTGTTTATATTTTCCTTTCAAATATGATCTTAAAATTCTATAAGCTTCATGTTGATGGAGAGGAGAAAAATATTAATTTTGGGTTTTCACAAAATCAAACAAATAATAGATAATTATTTTATTATTATTATTATTTTATTTTTATTTTGAAATGAGATGCAAACTAACAAAATAATTTAATTAATTAAAACTACCAAATGATTTTGTGAAAATGATTGTTAATGAAAGAGGAAAACATAATCATAATTTAAACGGAAGTAAAAGTTGATAAAAATTAAGGTTTTCATTTAAATTATGATTTCTATGTTCGTCTCTCCCTCATTCAAAATTGATAAAATGTGGACAAATGTCATAGAAACGATGTGTCATGATAAACGTTCTTCTTGTAAAATCGTTGTTATTAATCCAAGTCTTCAATCATGCTATTCTCATAGTAGATAAATTCAATAAGGAAGAGGTAATAACAAACTCCCAAATTATGAAGCTCGTCCATCAACATCAAAACTCCGTAGAAAGAAAAACGAAATGGCATTTGAATTGTATGAAACCCAAAACAAACAAAAGAAAATAATATAAGCACAAACCAACCTCGAAACAAAGCAAACCAATACCAATCCAATCAATGCAAAGGGAAAAAAACGAAGAATCTAAGTAAAATTTCGAGGGACCCTAGATTTTGATTAAAAATAAAGAAGGGGGTTGTTGGGGCCCAACAAATGGCTACTCACTGGGTGTGAAGCAGTTATCTCAGACCTATTAAAATTTCATCGTAGGGAAGAAGAATAAGACTTGGATATAATTTTAAGCTGCTTTGAAACAAATCCACTTTAATATTACACAATATTAAGATTAGCTCATTTTTATAGAAAAATATCAAACAAGAAGAAAATAATGATTTTACAGAGGATTATAGCCCAAAATTGTGTTTTAACCAAAGAGTCACGATGTTTATAAAAGGACTTCAATACCGTTAACAAAGCCATTGCTGCCAGTAGGCATCCATAGCCTCGACAGGGATGTCATTTAACCCACTCAAATGCTTTAATCCCACTCAGTAGTTGTATCAACATGGTGTATACTTCCATAAAAATTAATTTAAAATCATATACCTGCTACCTCTCGACCCAAGATTACTTCATTACCAGTAGGCCTTTTCAATACCTTGACAAAGTTGTCTTGGTATCATGTGTGCATTTACCCGCTGTCAGCGAGCCTGTTCAGTACCTTAACAGGTTTACATACACTTCCCACACATAAGTTCTTTCAACCCTCTTATGCCACTTTTAAAGAATAATACAATTATAGATTTATTGGTGACAAAGCGAGTGGGGTGATACTGGAGTTTAATTGCAATACAGGTGAACAGTTGACCAATTTTTATTTTTTATTTCTTTCAAAACATGAATTTTTATCATGGTTTAGAGATTTTAGATTTTTGTTAAGAAATCATCTAGATAATGGGGAAGCACTTAAAAGTACGGTGTAAAAAGTCTAAGGATAATCGTAATTCCCAAATATTTCAACACATTTCAGGGGTAATACTCTGACAAAGACCGTTTAGGATTTCATAGTACTCAAATGACTTACAAATCAATTATCTGAGTTGAACCTTAACACCAGAAACTGTTTGAACTATTTCAAATTTATTTCAAAAACATAAGTATTGAAATGAATGCTTCCTTCGACAATCTCTCTCTGATCAGAAATATAAAATTATTCAAAAAGATAGACAAGAAGAAAGTTCAATAAAAGAAAAAGAAAAAAAAAACACAGAGAAAACCAAATTGGATTTTATTAATGGGATTCAAAATCATAAGTATATCAAAACAAACAAAATCAAAATAGCAAAAGCACACTTTCAGAAACAATTTTGGCCAAAGATAAACCTGAGCTTTGGGATCTACTAGCATACCACTGTAAAATAAAGGAAGAACTAAATCATATAAAATCTCATGTGCAAGCAAGTTCTTTTCTTAATATAGTGATGCATAAGATGTTACTTTGACCAAGCATTATTATTAAAAATAAAAGAGACTAAAAGAAAATAGAAAAAACCTTATTAAGATGAGTGTAGTCCTACTCGTGGCACCTTGGGTCAGGGTTGAATTCGGGTGAATTGATAGTTCAAATTTACTTATCTCTTTACTTTCCATTTTAAAATTTCCATGATGATAATGTGTTTTTGAAAATAAATATTCAACGAAAAAGAAAAGAGAAAATGTTTAAAGTGGACTTCCCTGACAACATTCATGTTATGTTTCTCTTGGTGTACCCACTTGTGTTCATAACTGCATTATTACAAAAAGAAACATTGAGAAATAAAACTAAAGGAAACCTACTCCTAAACCTACTCTAACTACTAAACAAATCAAAATACCAAGTGAAGTCATGCTTCCAATGTAGCCATCGGAGTAACTCCAATCCTGCAAAGACAAAGAAATTTCGAATTAGTAAGATGGATTGAAGTGTTTTAGAAATAAAAATAAATACATCATACTTACTTTTACCTTTATGTTCTTCATTTAGAAACAAAGTAAGTATATCCTTATCATTCAGTCGAAAAAATTTAATATATGAACCCTCCAACCAATATGCAATTATGTAATGATATGGATCACAAAATCATGGAAGAATGTAACTAGATTCAGAAAACTTGACAAAATTATGGGGACCTGGCATAACCATCAACCAAGATGGAAATTCTCCATTCTCTTGACAATTCTCCACCTGTTAATGAATTTATTCGCATGGAGGATATGAAAAAAACATGTCATGCTTACCCCCTAGATTTTCAATAAGAAACAAAGTAAGCATGACTTTACCATTACTCTGAAGATTTTTTAGATATGAATTTTAAATCCAATCTTCAATCCTGTCATGAAACTCAGAATCCAAATTATCACTTTGATGAGTTAGATCTACAATTGATAAACACATCGTACAAGGATTCATTATAGAAATCAAATTGTTGGATTGAGCATTCCTTTTCATGAGATGAATTGGTTCCAAATGTGTAGTAGAATCATGAGAGTTTAATATAATCAATGAATGAATATGAAGTATGGAATCTTCAATCTTCATAATTAATGCATTATCTTTTTCAAAAATAAATTGTGTAGAATCATCTTGCAACATATATTTTTCCCATGCGAGTGATGAAAGTGAAAGACCATCAAATCTGACTTCATAAATGTTATGTTTGAAATTAATTTCACCAAATATTGACATATCAAAAATATTAGATTGTGATGGAAAAGAGTACGATACTATGGATAAAATACCATGCACACCAAAATCTAAGAAGATATCGGGATATAAAGAGTAAAATGAATTAGAAATGAGCACATGAAAAGATTCTCTTGAGCTATGATAATTAACAATGGTATTCTCAAGACATTCATCTTCACTTGCCTTAATACTTTCACTCTCTTTTGGTGACAAATCCTTCAACATAATACGATCATCTAAATTTGCCTCATGTATGATAGACAATTCAAAACGTTCATGACAAACATCTAATATTTCATGTGGATAAGGTATGATTTGTGGATGAAGGTTTAAGGTTTCTTATTCCAATTGTAGATCTAAATCTCTAATCTGTTTCATTGGAATGTTAGAATGCTTAATATCATTTTCCTCACCTAAGTGTTCTTCAATAATTGAATATAAGTATTGATTAGAGAAAGAGTTAGAAAAATATGGACATATACCAAGACCCACAATAAAATCTCCTTCCACGATAGTTGAGGATTGAAGATGAAAAGGTTCAAGGGAAAAAACAATTTGATTGTCAGTGAGAACATTTTCAATAGATTCCGCCTCCCTTGCTTGTTCAATGTTTTCTGATGGAGTCCTCTCATCTTGCAATTGGGTGTCAATATTTGTAATTGATTCATCATTCACGATTGAATATGATTGGAAGAAAGGGGCACAAGCATCATAGAGGATATTTAGTACAAATGACATGTCATCAAGATTAAATTTACCGAGACCATGAGGGATTCTTTTTGAAAAGTCTTCTGGAGATGAATCATCATTGATTAGTAGAGCCTGAAATTCGTCACATACTCAATTGTAATAATAGATTTCAATAACATCTAAAAATTCCTCTACAAATTGAAACCAATCAATAATATGATATGCTGGAAAAGAATGAAACCAATTTTTAATCCTACCCCTGAAAGTAAAAGAGAACAATATGCATAAAACATTTAAATCATAAATATCATTCTTGATGCATTTACACCAAAAATTGTTAAGATGGTCTTTTGCAGATACATTCCCCCCACCATCAAAGGTGAGTTTGGATAAGAGAGAGATTGTCTTGTTGGGAATATTAGGTAATGAGAAGTGGAAAGCATGTTCCAACACAGTGATTTGGGGAGCCATGGGAAATTAAATAAATTTGAAACAAAGACTCCTACAAGGCTAGCTTGTCAGTTTGTCCTACCTTTTAGTGCATTTTAAGATGACACAAAAGAAGAATTTATAAATCTAGAATTATGACAGGTTGAGGGGTAAAACATTTAATCATTAAAATTACCTCAGCCCTCCTTCTAGCGCCATTTGTTGATGGGCATAAATGCCACACTATCAACTAGAAGGTTAGATCCAGACCAAGGTTGTCTAATTAACCCAAGCCATTTTTTATGATCTGACACGACGGTTTTAATGGATCCATTAGCCAACTAAAGTCCTAAAAACCGTAAAAGAAATAAACTAATCTAAAGCTATGATTATAACAAATGATATATTACTTACTAATGTTTATTAAAAAGAAACGTGAATATACAAATGATTATAAAAATTCTATATACAGTTTACAAGGTTTACTTGAAATCTTGTGAAAATGAATGTTCATAATAATGTTTCAAAATAAGATAAAGTAAGAACATAAATATTTTTTTTTTAATGTTTAAAGATTTTAAACTAATAAATACTAAGGAAATACAATTGAAACAATGACACAGAAATAGTCAAAGATAATTAACGCAATCACCATCTCATTCATATATAAACAAATCTGAATAAAAGAAAGCAGTGCACCTACTAACGTCTCATTGATCAACAATACTAAGATAAATTCATCTCTCTGTATTGTATGAGCTCCTCTTAACCTATGTAAAGTGTAAACCAATGAAAAAATCAAGAATAATGCTTCCTGAATAAATTCAAGGAAGTGTTTCATATTCTGGAGCGAGTTTATAACGACAGAAAGACAAATAATTATATATATTGTGACCTTGAAATGTCCAATAACTGAAAATGAAAGAGATTCCAATTCTCAGGAATGGTGTTACCAACTATCTAGCATCAGATGTAAACTCAAAATACTTCAATAGATGATCAGTCAAAGATATAAACTAAACCAAAAGATAATGAACAACATAAAAAAAATAGGATATAAAATATTATGTGTAGAACTAACTAAAGCTAATTCAACACCGATAACATTTCACATCAAGAAATTACATGAGAAGACAATGAAAAAACACTACAAAGTCTACATAGGATGAAAGCCAAAGAGTAAACTTATTTCTCATATAGTTTCAACAAAATATGTTCATCATATGGTCCAGGAAGAACCTTTGGGATAATAGACTTTTAAAGATTGAAAAAAATTATATATAAATGATAGAAATTAACCATGTATTGATAAAACAAACTAAAGATAATTTAAATCAATGCATAATCAATTATTCAAATAATATGAAGATATTATAATGAAAATAAAACCATTTTACTCACAGGACAAAATCCATTAAGCAACCTGGAATTTCATATTCTTCTTTGAAAATACTTGTCCATTCTCCCAAAAATTCGAACCATTTGTTACTCCATTTCAAAAGAAAAAAAATTTACAAAATAAATAATATACAAAAGAGAAATGATAACAATCCTCCTCTCAATTTCTTGGATATCCATGGCTCTCAACTTTCTCATATATTTATACAATGAATTAACAGTCTAGGTGTTACTAATAATTTTCGCCACCTGAAATTTGTCTTGTAAAGAGACACAAATATCTCTCAAATCGTACATTTGTTTGGGAAAATTCTTTCTTGTAAGATAAATGGGTCCATTTTGGAGATGGGTTTTGAAGCATTTCTTCAGATTCCTTACGGTTTGGTTGAAATGAGTTTTGAAAAATCATTTGTATGTTCTTGAACACATTTGCAAATCTTATCTGTTGTTGTTCATAATTTATTTGCAGTAATCCAATATTATTTTTGGATCAATTATCTTGAACGTATGTAGATAAAAAAATCAAGCCATGATCATATTCATACCAAATAACTGATAGTAGAAACCCGTGAAACAAAAAGAAGCCTAAATTAATAACCTAAAAATTGTGAATAAAACAAAATCTAGAACAATAAAATAAAAAATGAATTTAAACTAACTATAAGTTCTAAACAAACATTGTTTATATTTTCCTTTCAAATATGATCTTAAAATTCTAGAAGCTTCAAGTTGATGGAGAGGAGACAAATATTAATTTTGGATTTTCACAAAATCAAACAAATAATAGATAATTCTTTATTATTATTATTATTATTTTATTTTTATTTTGAAATGAGATGAAAACTAAAAAGATAATTTAATTAATTAAACCTACCAAATGATTTTGTGAAAATGATTGTTAATGAGCAAAATACGAAAACATAATCATAATTTAAACGAAAGTAAAAGTTGACAAAAATTAAAGTTTTCGTTTAAATTAAGATTTCTATGTTTGTCTCTCCCTCATTCAAAATTGATCAAATGTGAACAAATTTCATAGAAATGATGTGTCACAATAAACGTTCTTCCTGTAAAATCGTTGTTACTAATCCAAGTATTCAATCAAGCCATTCTCATAGAAAATAAATTCAATAAGGAACAGGTAATAACAAACTCCCGAATTATGAAGCTCATCCATCAACATCAAAACTCCATAGAAAGAAAAATGAAATGGCATTTGAATTTCATGAAACCCAAAAAAAATAAAAAAAAATAATATAAACTAAAACCAACCTCGAAACAAAGCAAACCAATACCAATCCAATCAATTCAAAGGGAAAAAAACAAAGAATCCAAGTAAAATTTCGAGGGACCCTAGATTTTGATTAAAAATAAAGAAGGGGGTTGTTGGGGCCCAACATGCTCCTCCTGCTATATTTATCACCTACCATATATGAATCAACATATCCCTGTAGAACAGTGTTTGAACCTCCAAAACATAATTCATGAGTAGCAATACCTCTCAAATACCCGAGAATCCACTTTACTTCCTCTTATTGTTATTTACCTGGGTTGTTCATATACCTTCTTAGAAATCCCACCGCATGTTCAATATATGGTCTTGTACAAACCATCACATACATCAAGCTACCAATTGTTGATGAATAAGGGACCTTGGACATGTAGTCTATCTCTTGATGTGTCTTGGGACACATTTTCTTAGTTAATTTGAAATGGCTAGCCAAAGGTGTACTAATTGGTTTTTCATTCTGCATTCTAAACCTCTCCAACACCTTTATGTGCTCACCCTGAGACAATGTCAATTTGCGTTTTTTCCTGTCTCTTGTTATTCTCATACCAAGGATTTTATTTGTAGCACCCAAATACTTCATCACAAATGAATTAGCTAATTTATTCTTGTGAACATTTATATCCTTCATATTAGACCCTACAATAAGCATGTCATCTACATACAATAACAGGATAATATAACTTCCATTTTCTACCTTTTAAAATAAACACAATGATCATAACGATATATACTATAACCTTGTTCTGCCGTAAACCTGTCAAACTTCAAATACCATTGCCTTGGAGATTTCTTTAGGTCATACAAACTCCTCTTCAACCTGCATACCCAATTCTCCTTTCCTTTGACCTCATACCCCTGTGGCTATTGCATGTAAATATATTCCTCCAAATCCCTATGGAGAAAAGATGTGTTTACATCTAACTGTTCAATATGAAAATCTTCTATTGCCAAAAGATTCAAAATAGTCCTAATTGAAGTCATCTTAACAAAAGGAGAAAATATTTCATCAATAATTATACATTTCTTTTGTGCAAACCCCTTTACAACAAGTATATCCTTGTACAATTTCTTGCCTCCATATTCTTCCTTCAACCTGTAAACCCATTTATTCAGCGATGCTCTTTTTCCTGCAGGAAAATGAACCAAGTCCCAAGTCTATTTATTTACCAAGGAATCGATTTTCTCTTTCATTCCTTTCTCTCGCTTCTTTTTAGTTTCTACTTGCATTGTTGTAACGTCCCCGACCACCAACCCCTATCGGGTAGCGCTACCTAACGAATGAATCCTTTGATTCTCTGTTCTGATACCATTTTCTCACACCCCTAGCCACCCATGCCAGGCCATGCTATCTTGTAGAAATAACAATTATCATCTTCCTATAAATATAAACATAAACAAACAACATATTCTACTAATACACAGACTAATGTGGAAATAACAGTAAACGCATACATGCAGTAATCACAGGAATAACCCATAATATAACAACATATATATGAAATACTCACCAATATAGAATGTACAAATACACATCATGTAAATGAACATAGGAGTGAGTACTTATCTTTCAATTGATGTAAACCAACTGTGTGCGGACCTTCCATGAACCTCCCAGCCTTAGACCACCCTGCTCATCACACTCAGGAGTGGATCACCCTCAAGTTAGGACTAAAATCCATCAGGCAAGGGAATTATAGGCTTGGAAAGGACAACAAGTAAGTTGCACAAAATAATAGGAAGGATCATTTATCCCAGGAGCCACTTATGCCCACAACCCATAGAACCTCATTCCCCACATGCCCATTCTACCCCAGGAAAGTACACCTTCACTAATACAAGTCCATCGACTACTACACCTCCCTTACCTTGGGATTCAACAACAGGATGGACTAGAAGTATCAGAGTACCATAGCTGCCATGAGACTCCCTCTAGGAGAACTCACTTCCCAACAAACTCTCTCACTTGGGAGAGTTCCTCACAGGCCTGACAACTTGCTTCTTCAATTCAACTCCTAATCAATACAATAATAACATTCAACTAACGCATAGGTGATGGAATCAACATAAAATGGGAATGGACACCGAATGTGGCAATAACCAAATGCTAAGACACAACACAGCTCATGCAAATACAAATGCGTCGGTCTTCATAGGAAAAACACACAGGACGATGTCCAGTAACTGTACGTTACAATTGGACATGCATGAGTGGGGAGTGTGGCTCTCTTCCAGGGTGTCTAACCTTGTGAGAGTACAAACACAATGTTGAAGGATCCTTGATAGTCATGAGAATCGTGATACTGGTGAGGAACTCCCCCCCCCGACGAGATGACCTTCCCACCCAAAAATGCATGCACTTAGGTTGACACATGTATCCCTGAAGATGCATGAATTCCACTTAACACTCGTCCCCCTTTCCCAGGAACTTAGGACACCATGGTTAAGTCAACATTATCCTCTAGTAAATAATAATATAATAATATTATTCCTTTAGAGGTAATTCCTCTATCTTATCCCCTATTCCTAGACACTTAGCCCCTTCCCTACCTAGTGGAGATTAGTCCTCCATAACTCTTTCTTCGTGGAGGGTCTACACGTAGTGATGTGTAATTTTTATTAATGATCTACATAATTTCATATAAAAAATAGGCTCCTAGCCTTAACATCCTAGGCTCTCTAGCCTAATCATCACATAAGCCTCCTAGCTTATTATAACTCATCTCACCAGCCTATTAAACATGTTTACAATTCATAATTACAACTGGGGCTCTATCGAGGGATATTACAATCCCCTCCCCTTAATATTTCATTGTCCTCAGTTCAACTTGTTTATACATATATAATTCAAAAATTATTCAAAAAGCTCCAAGATTTAGCTATTGGAAGCCTACTATCCACCTGGTGCTCTACTTTCAAGCACCAATTTTGGTGTTCATATTGCCACTGAAACTCAATTTCTCTATTCGATAGATTTTCTTTGAGAAAGAATTCAACTCATTGTTCCTTGTTACATGATTCAATTAAAACTCATTGAAAGAACCGACTGGTTGTAGATTCATGATGTTCCACCTATCCTTAGACCTTACTATTGATAAACTCTTAGCAGGGCTATGACTCCACAGACATAAACACTTTGCTCATACACCTATTCATTTGGAAGCAACATTAGAACATATATGCAATATATATACATAAAATTCTAACAACATTATAACATGTATACAAGATACACAACATACAATGAATACATAATTGATACTTATCTTTTGATTGAGAATACCTTCCACCCCTGAGCAAGGCTATGACTCGATCGAGGAAATGGATTCCCAAGATAGCCATGGTCCACAATCCATATCAACATGGTCTAGGCGAAGGTACCAAACCTCAACAACACTGGACATCCAACGGTCTCTCTTCTCCACATGCCTGTCCAACCCGAGGAGTGTACACCTTCACTGTCACATAGTCCATCGACTGCTACACCTCCCTTTCCTTGGGCTTCATCAACAGGCTGGACCAGAAGTCTCAGAGAACCGTGGCTCTAGGAGTTCCAACTTCCCTCAAAGATTTCTAAATAGGATCTTCCCCGAGCTACTCTGTGTATTCAACATTCTAAATTTAATCAAAATCATCTCATCTGCATCACCCACATGAATTTATCATGAGATAACATAAAAGAATTCATTTAGGAACTCAAACTTGGCTCAAAAGGGAATTCAACTTTTCCCCCAAAACATGAAATTCTATTTCAGAATTCTTCTTGGTTGTTTCCATATTATGAATGCAACCTTCCTTGTGGTTTTCCATAGGCACCAACTACATACCATTTTTCCTGCAATCCTTCATCTTGCCTACAACCAACAAATTGTCAGTTTTTTTTTACATCATAATTCAATTTGAATATGTAAAAAATCTTATGCAATGATATTAGAATTTCCTGCACCTAGAAATTAAATCACAATTACCCAACAATTTAATAAAATAGAATGACTCATCATTCTATGCATATGCATGTTCACAGTAATATCTGTAAGTTTGTTACTTCATTTTTTGAACGATAAAATTTCCTGTAGTCAATGCTCATGTGACTACTTGAATTGCAACTTTCCTATTGCAATGTCTAACACCTCCCTGAAATGTCCTCAACTTCATGAGTTAACAACATTTCAACTGTTAGTAACAATTATTTCCATGCAATAATATATATGTATGTACTTACAAAACACATTCAACCATTTCATTTAGTATACAATTCTATCACTTACTATGCATGAGTGCAATTCTCAATGCATACTTATTCAGTGCAACTTGCATTGAATTACATAATGCTCTTTATCATAGTCATGTATCTCACCATCCATAAGTTGGAATTCTAGTCAATGTGTTGACACATTCTCCACACACTTCCTATTGTCTTCCCAATTAATTGGATGCATTCATTTTCGACCCGAACACTACACCAAGAATATAATTATGTGGTATTCATTAGTGTTAGCAAAAGGGTTGTAGTCCAAGTTTTATTTAAATGTAGGAATATTTTAGTACTTGTGTGACTCATAACCTTTCCATATCCATAACTTGACATATCCAACCATGTCCCGGTCTCATACATAAGTAGCTTACTGACATTCTTTCCTATAACAAGTTCTTATCTTTTAATTCTTTGGTTATTACCCCACAACCAAATTAACATGACATTCTACTATGTCAGTGTGTGCATTCAAAAGATAAAAAGATTTGGATTAATACAGGCCTCTAGCCTTTACCACATCCATTGGTATGCATTCAAATAATATAATCATGTGATTTTATAAAATAACTCTGGCCGAGGAAATTCTTACCTAAATTCCCTTAAGAAATTATGCAATAAGAGTAATAAAAAATCATACCTGCATGACTTCCATTAATAAATTTGATGTTACCTGTATGGTTGATGGAAGTAGAACCTTTCATGCTTATTTTATAAAACCTAACCTTCAAGTTTATGTTTCTTCCTTCCATATGTAGCAACATCATCAACAACAATTGCAACATGAAAGAATTCATTTTCTGCTTATGGTTGTTCAACCAACCCTAATTCAATTGTTTCTACCACAATTTTAGAAACTTCTTTCCCATGTGCAACTTTTCCTTGCTGATCCCAGAAGGCTTCGATTCTTCCCGGATTACTGAATCTTCTTGTGCTCTCATTGTAGTCACTGTACATGAATATTTTTTTCCTGAGCACTTCCTATCCAAATCACTCTTGGTTGCCTTTGCATTTCCAACCAATTACTAATGATGACATTAACATTCAACTTTTTATTTGTTTTCTAGATCCATCTATCCCAACTAGCTTCAAACTTGACTTACCTATCCAATCTATAACATACTGTAAGGATGCACATATGCCCCATGTTCCAGTTTCATAGAATTAAATGAAATTCCTTCTTTTACCTTACCATCATAGATTCAAGTGATACCTCCAACCTTTTGGGTTGTCACCCATGGCTCTATGTTACTTAAGATGGATTCTCTTTAGGCCCCATCTCTTCTACATTCAAAACCATGCATAGAATCATTTTATTCTTCCTGGTTACTTATTGAGTTATCTTTAAAAGTCATTTCACTTTTAAATTATTCTTGAATTGATATCTCCATGCTCTTGTGGAAATACCTTCACATCTTTGGAATGCATCAACAATCCTCTACTAATATAGCTTTCCACCCTGGAGTGTTGACATGAATTCTTATTAACTTGATATCTATATCATGATTTCTTCTTCCATTATCTTGGGATGTTCATTGAATTGACTCCATCCATGAGTTTTTCCTTGTCTACTTTGCATAATTTCCACCAGATATTCTGCTGATATTAATTTTCAGCAGTCCATTATTATTTGGATTACTCTGATCTAGCTAAAACCATGATATATCATTTTGGTATTATATGCAATTTTTTTCCTTTTATGGTAACCAAAATATTAATTCTGACTTCCTGTGATCTAAGTTGTTCACTCCTTAAATACGGATGAATACATGTAATCCTCTTTCCAATTCCTTTCCAATGACTGCTTCCTTGCTCAATTCTAAGTGTTGAGCAAAAAATTATGATCCTTTAAAACTTGTGTTTTTTCTCTGATGCATTTTTTGTGAAGTGATCTCTTTTATTTGAGATAATAGCTCTTAGATATTTTTTGGACCCTATAATAAAGTTTCTAGGTATTTAGTACCTCTCATGATGCAGGTACGAACCAATGAAAACCCACAGGCTTCCTTCCTAACCTTGTTTCCCTTCTTTAACACATATTTTTTTTGGGCGCTAGCCCCTTTTCTTCAGCCCTCAATTTGCATGTGACCACGGGCTATGACCCGGTGCTATCAAATAGGTTCTTATCCATAGCCTTGATATATTTAGGGCTCCATAACTTTGGCTTCAGAATCTCTTGCTACTTCGTGCCTGATTTTTCCTGAACACCGAATTGGCAAACTTAACGAAGTGGGGTGGATCTATGGTCTACTACTCCTCAACAAACGACAACTGGGATTTATTATGGAACTCTGAGCTTCAAAAGTTCTGGGATGTCCATACTCTCTAACCTTCGAGAGTGCCCAATATCCAGAATGTGGTATCTATTTCCACGTACCTTCTCCGAATCAATAGTCGAGATTAACTCCGACCTCTGGGAGTTCTCGACTCAACGCAATTGCAACACAATTCCTCCAGAGTACCAAGTATTTGTACCTTGGAATCTGTTGCCACATGTCCCAAGTGATCAATGATCAAGATATACTCTGGCCTTCAGGATTCCTTGACCTCGACTACTTATCCCTTGAATCCTTCATATTTCTAAGTCTCTGGAATATGAGATCTACTATCGCATGTCCCTCCTGAATCAACAGTGAGGATTCACTCTGCTCTTCGTAGCTTCAGGAGACTTCAAAATTTAAAAATTCTTGGCCAAGTTTAGCTTCTTTATGCAATCCATCAGGGGCCCCACTAACCATACTCGAGAGAAGTGCCATGTGACATAATACTAGAAGAAGACACGTGGCCCAATCTGACGGGTGACACGTGTCATGATCTAACTAGAATTTCAATCTTCCAAAGGGTACATAACTCACTAAAATGTGGCACACATATCATGTGTCTACATCATCTCAAGTGGCGTCAATGAGTCACGTCACTTTGAGACTTTAGGGCTATGGGACTTCGGAACTCGGAGACATCAGAAGATTTTACACTTGCACACCTCAAGTCTTTTGAACATCAAACTTTCAAACTTCTTAACCTTCTCGGTCTACATAGTAAAGTTGTCATTAGTTAAGGTGGTGACATGTGGAAAACCTAGGTAGGTCCACGTTACCCTAGGTGATGTCATATTTCCAAGTCATACTCGGTGGTTCGGGACTTCGGGGATTTCCTTCCTTCGGCATTTTCTCCAAGTTGTCGAACTGTCAAATTGTCAAACTAGTCCACGTCACCCTGTTGACGTTACTTCGGTGCTCTGGGACTTCGGGGATTTCCTACCTTTCGCGAAACTTAGAACCTTATTAATATTTGGACAAGTATCCCTTGAAATAGATGGTCCAGATTGACTCCAGATGTCAGGACCTCAAAATTTCTTCACTCTATCACACTCCATTTCTCTCGAAGTGTTGAATTTACGAACTTTTATGATATCTACGACTCACAACCATTCATGTGCATATCTGTCAGCTGAGATATTCTCTTCCCATTGTGCCTTACCCTCTAATCTTGGCTTTATCTAATGGATCTGATTTGTCGTCGGCCAAACCAATGGTCAAACACTTTTCCCCAGATCTACGGCATAGATCCACTTCGGGACTTTGAAGATTCAACGCTTTTGCTCCCTTTTTACGACAAGTAACTTCAAATAGCTGGAGCAATGAAGTCCCGAAGGACTTTGGTGCTTATCCACCATGTTCCTCCTCCTAGATATGATGGTTGTGAAGGATCCTCCTTCTCTCAAACAGATCCTACAGTCTAATTCTAAACTTTGTGGCCCAATATCACAGTTGTGGTGGTATCCTTCCTTTGTAAGTTTTCTTGAACTGCTATACTTCCTAGTCTTCTGAACACAATCCAAGTGTTCACACGCTGGCTTCCTGACTTGGAAATAAAATTTAAAGTTCAGAACTTTAAATTTTATCCCTCTTGAAAACAATTTATGCCCACAACCCACAGACCCTCATTCCCCAGATGCTTGTTCCACCCCATGAGGGTACACCTTTACTAATGCAAGTCCATCGGCTACTACACCTCCCTTACCTTCAGATTCAACAACAGGCTGGACTAGAAGTCTCAAAGTACTGTAGTTTCTATGGGACTCCCTCCAGGAGAACTCACTTCCCAGCAAAATCTCTCACTTGGGAGAGTTCCTCATAGGCCTGACAACTTGCTTCTTCAATTCAGCTCCTAAGCAATACAACAAAAACATTCATCTAACACACAGGTGATCACAGCAATAACAAATGGGAATGGACATCGAATTTGGCAACAACTAAACGCTAAGAGACAACACAACTCAGGTGGATACAAATGCGTCGGGCTTCACAGGAAAAACACACAGGACAACGTTCAGTAACTATAGCTTACAATTACACATGCATCAGTGGGGAGTGTGGCTCTCTTCCAGGGTGTCTAACCTTGTGAGAGTACAGACATAATGGTGAAGGATCTGTGGTAGTCATGAGAATCGTGAGACTGCTGAGGGAACCCCCATGATGAGATGGCCTTCCCACCTAAAACTTCATGCATTCAGGTTGACACATGTCTCCCTAAAGCCACATGATTTATACTAAACACGCGTCCCCCTTCCCCGGGAACTTAGGACAACACAGTTAAGTCAACCTTTTCCTCTAGGAAATAATAATATAATAATATTATTCCTTTAGAGGTAAGCCCTATAGCTTAGCCCCTATTCCTAGACACTTAGCCCCTTCCCTACCTAGTGGAACTTAGTCCCCCATAACTCTTTCTTCATGGATGGTGTACACGCAACAATGTATATTTTTTATTAATGATGTGCATAATTTCATAGACAAAATAGGCTCCTAGTGTAGCACACCTTTCTGCTACTTTGTTTAATCGCTCTGATACCAAACTGTAACACCCCTTTCACTCATCTACCAAGGTTACTATAACACCACTTGGTAGATAACCCAGAATAAATGTAGCGCATCTTGGCTACCGTGTAGGTGTTACTACGCGGAATAACACATTCTCATCCATAATTAATCGCATGCATTTAAGAAAATAAATACATTAAGCTC
The DNA here is from genome assembly GCA_009831015.1 of Picea engelmannii. Lineage (NCBI taxonomy): Eukaryota > Viridiplantae > Streptophyta > Pinopsida > Pinales > Pinaceae > Picea > Picea engelmannii. The sequence continues at coordinate 212,352 of ML777035.1, read as the reverse complement.
AGAGTAAGCATAAGAATCATTTTTAACATAAATAATCCATGGCAAATACATTAATCCAAATGCACAACAGAATGCATGATAATTATGATACACAGAGATACAAAACATAATTAAAGAATCATCTGGTACTTATCTATAAAATAGTGGTAGAATCCACCAACCAAGTGCAGGCCTTCCACGAACCTCCCAGCCTTAGACCACACTGCTCATCAACTCAGCAGTGGGTCACCCCCAATATGGGACTAAGCTCCACCCCAAGACAAGGAATCCTAGGCTAGGCTAAGGTTACAGGGAAACAACACATACAATCTGGAAGGGTTCTTTCCAAGATGCCATCTTACGCCCACAACTACCAGACTCTCATTCCCCACATGCTTGTTCTGCCCGGGAGTATACACCTTCACAAGCACAGTCCATCGGTGCTAACCTCCCTCTCTGGGTCTCGGCAACAGGCCAGATCAGGAAGTCTCAGAGCCTGAAGCTGGTGCTAGACACTCTCTAGAGGGAACCACTTCCCAGCAACTCTCTCACCTGGAAGGAGTTGCTCGCAGGCCTGACAACCTGCCTCTTCTAACCACAATCACCTCTCTCACCTGGAGAGAATGTTGTACCACTGGACAACAAGACCCCACGTAGTCCAACACTGCATGGTCACAACAAATCACGGGGAAAATAGACACGGGCTTCCCAACAGGTTCAACAATGGTTGGTCACTTCTTATTTCCCAATCCGCCAGCATAGAATAGACTCACGCTCTGGTTGTCGGGGATGCGTGACAAAAAATCCACGCAGGGTCAACACAGGTTCGAACTATTCAGACAGGGGTTGTACCGGCTATCCCGGAACAAACACAGATACACGCCTTTTTGGTTCAGAGGATGCACGAGGGTTTCTTTGCAGGAGTCAGACCAGTTCACCTTCTGGAAATCTGTGAGTCGAATGGAGGAGGAGGAACCTTCCTCACGGCTCACCTTGACCATTTATTCGCATGCGTCAGGGTTGACACTTGTCACCCATAGCACTGCATGCATTCCACCAGCATGTATCACCCTTGTACGTCCTCTCTTGCCAACACTTAGGATAAAACACAAAATGCACCTGTCTTTTTGGAATAATATTAAAATATTATTCCCAGGATTAAGCCCCCTAGGCTTATCCCCCAGGCTCAACACTTAGCCCCTTTTGCCACCTTCCATCCCCTAATTCCTTGCCCACCTTATGGATGATTAGTCCCCCTTCACTCATTCATCATGGTCGGTCTGCACATGGCGGTGTTTATGTTTTATTAATTGTTATGCATGATTACATATACAACAATATTCTCATGGCCTTCAACACTCAGGCTCCCTGGCCTGACAACACATAAGCCTCCAGCTTATAAAAACTTGGCTCACCAGCCTATAAAACATAATTGCAATTCCTTCAAAACATGGTTTACAACGGGGCTCGGCCTTGGGGACACTACACCTGGACTTAGCATCCTAGGATCTCTGGCCTAATCATCACATAAGCCTCATAGCTTATTATAACTTAACTCACCAGCCTATCAAACATGTTTACAATTCATAATTACAACTGGGGCTCTCTCGGGGGATATTACAATTGCCTCTTCATAACTTTTTGGTTCACCAAAATCACTCAAAAATAAATAATACAATGAAGGAGAGCATCATTCAGGGGGTCTAATTAACCTATTAGATATTCTAACAACACTTGCAGGAATTTGAGGTACCTGTTACTATTCTTCAAAAAAGAATAGTTTACCTTTTTACATGTCCATGCCTCCTCTCGAATTCCGTCATACAAAGACCTTGAAGGTATTCTATTTATTAAGTAAAAAATATTATCTACAACATCTTCCCAGAACTGTAAGGGAAACCCAACATGCAATCTCATACTCCTTGCACGCTCCATGATTGTCTTGTTCATCCTTTTTGACACACCATTTTCTTGTGGCGTTCTTGGAATTGTTTTCTCTCTATGAATCCTATGGTTTGAACAATAATTGCCAAACTCCTCATTGCAATATTCACCTCCATTTTCTTATCTAAGACACTTCAAACTTTTATTTATTAATTGTTTTGGTTGTCATTGATGTCAACCCTTGAAGAAAGTTCGGTAGCAAATTCCGGTAGCACAAAGGTTTGGGTAATGGACCCAAGTTTGTTTGATGGATAATGGTATGAGTTTTTACATATTTTAAGGTAGGACTATTCTAGATGGATAGTACATGTCATTCCATTTATGGTGGTATGTGGAACATTACATAACTCCTCACGGTTAGAGAGTTATGGCCATGTGAAGTTGGAGAACCCTCATGAGTCATGTAGAAGCCCCAAAAGGTCAAAGTAGTCAAAGTGGTTGCAAAGAAGAAATTGTTTAAATAATAAAGTGAAGTGATGGGTGTACTATAAGTCAAAGTGGATGAAAAATAAATTATTTAAATAATAAAGTTAACGGAGAACTTACTAATTATGGAAAGTGGTTAACTTAAGTGGACAAGTGGTTAGAAGTGGGTTAACACTAAAATAAGGAAAGTGGGTGAAGATGGTTAAAAGGTAACCCCTTAAGGAAGCTACATGAAAGCATAAATAAGAGGAAAGGATCTCTCATTTAATTACACTTGATCACATTGAATATCTATTTTTGTGTAAGGCTTATTTCAAGTACTCATTGATACATCTAAAGTTTTGAAAGTCTGAGGTAGCACGAAGGGTTGACGTCAAAAGTTTCGGAATTATAGTGAATACAAAAAGAACCTAAATTATGAGGTGTATGTGGGCTAACAATGTATTAGGGTGCGTACATGATATTAAATCCATAGAAACTTGAGAGGATGAAGATATCGAGGTTCTAGATTCTGAGATCAAGCTCCCGGGAAGGTTTATAGCGATCAAATACATCATATCTATCCATTGATTCAAAATGTATGTCTTATTTCTATGAGTAGTTGGATTTTTATGTATGCATGAGAAATGGTTATGGATATTTGATGATTCTCCCTAGAGAGATTATTGGTTGTATGGGACCTTCTGTATAATTCAGATCTACATAAATACAGTCTTGGTATAATCAATATTTATCATTGATACTTCTTGTTAGAGTTGAGGAACATCTTGTATTTCTTGGCATACGACTAAGGGTTTTTTTGTGGTACATGGTTGAGAGCTTGTATTTGTGAAGTGGTTGATGTATGGAGAGGCTAAATATAAGAAATGGTTTGATGTCTAGATCATGTGAGGGTTATTATACGTGTTCATGATTACACACACTTATGTGGCACATGACTAGAAAGAGATATGGAGTTTTTGGGTAAAGGTTATGTATGAGGATGCATGCAAATGATACATTTACAGTCTAGATACAATGAAAGGTTAGAGATCTATGTGAAGAAGCTGCAAAGGGTCAGAAGTTTCCAGACGAAAGAAAATCCTATTTTTCAGAAGGTATACACATGTTGCATAACAGACAATATGTGTACATATGTCGTTTGTTGTATGTATAGGGCGCGTACATATGCATGTTTCATAACTATAGGTCATGTATCTATTGTATACTAGTTTTTAGAGGGTATACACAGGCTGCATAACAGAAAGGATGTGTAGATACGCATTTTGTTGTATATATAGGGCACATACATATGCAGGTTGTAGAACTATAGGTCCTGTATCTGTTGTATTTGGTTGATACATGTTTAGTTCAGGTACATATTGATTGTAGGGAAGTTGTACAAGTTGGTTGCAGGTCAGCGGTACAGGTTGGTACAATTTTACATTGGTATATCTCACAGTGATTGTGTGACAGTGGTTCCATCATTCTAATTCTATGTCAGGGCGATTGGATAGGGAAAGTACAGGTGGTTGTAGCTTCCTTTCGATTGTATCCAGAGAACATAGGGGGTTGTAGCCTCCTTCTGGTTGTAGCCAGAGAATTGGGGAGTTCGAGCTTCCCTCAGGTTGTAGCCTGAGAAACTAGGGGGTTGGAGCCTCCTTCCAATTGTAGCTGGAAAACAAAGGAAGTTGGTGCTTCCAATGAATGTAATTCTTAAATACATATAAGAAAAATCATTATGTGGTTTTCTCCCACTTTGGGTTTCCACGTAAAAACGTTGGTGTACTGTGTATGTGCATGATCGGTCATCTGTTCATTGTTTATTTACTCTACAACTATTGGATGACAATTATACATTGATATAACAATTGAATTTTGTGGTTAAAAAGGATTTAATTGCTCTATTATTGATTCATCCCCCCTCTCAGTAATCCAACAATTGGTATCAGAGCAGGTTCCTTCAAAAATCAATTTAACCACTGAAAGGCATATCATAGATATCAAGAACATGTATTAAAGTGGAATACCATAGTTTGATGGACAAAAGTATGCATTTTGGAGAATAAGGATGAAAACATATATAGAGGCACAGGGATTTGAAATTTGGAAATCAGTTGTAGATGCATACAAAGAACTAGCAGCTCCGCTGACAAATGAAAGAGTAATAAAATAGGTCAAAATAATTCCAAATCCACAAATGCACTTCTGAATGATCTTTGTGGATTGGTATACACCAAATTTATACATTGTAAATATGCTAAAGATAAACTTCAAAATAATTATTAAGGAGATTCAAAGTCAAAGAAGTAAAGATTCAAACTTACGGAGGTTAGTTTGAACAACTAAAGATGAAGGAAGATGAGAATAGTGCAGAGTACTTCTTACGAGTCGATGAAACAGTAAATGCAATCACAGGATTGGGAGAAGAAATTAAATAATATTTAATTTTTCAAAAGGTACTAAGATCTCCTCCTATGAGATTTGATCCTAAGATATCAGCACTAGAAGAAACATCAGATCTAGACTCAATAACCATGGACGAACTACATGAAATCTTCACAGCTTATGAAATGAGAACTGAACAGGAAAATCCAGATATAAAAGAAGAAGCTTTCAAAGCATCCAAAAGGTCAAAGTAAAAGGGAAATAAAAAGGAAAAAGAACATAGCAACAGTAGTGACATCTTGGAAGATGATGAATAAGTGGTCAACTTTGTCAGAATATTGAACAAGGGAACCAATGGTAGATATAAATGTAAGCTTCCATTGATTTGTTTTAATTGTGATGGTATTGGTCATTTTTGTAACAAATGTCCTCATAATAAAAAAAAGAGGAATGATGAAGATTACTCAAATAGCAAACAAACATATAAAGGAAAAATAACAAAAAAGAAAGCTTTCAAGAAAAGCTTATGTACCAAAAAAGACATCTCCTCGTTGGATGAAGATGAAGTCAGTGACAGTGTGACATAAAGAGTTCTATTCATGGCAGTAGAAGACTTTAATAAAGAAGACACTGAAGAAGAATATGAAGAGTCAAAAGTTAACTACCTATAAGAATTGGTGAATTCCATAAAAGTTATAATAAAGGAAAAGAAGAAAAACAAGAAGTTACAAGAGAAACTAGACAAGAAAGAAGACACTCATGAACTAGAACAAATCATAACAAATTTGAAGGTTCAAATAGAAGAAGATAAAAGAATTGAAGAAGCACTCAAAGAACAACTAGAATAAAGAGACATGATCATTGGAAATTTGGAAGCAGAGATTATCACATTAAGAAAATATATTCAAAAGAAAAATATACAGAACAACTCAAAAGTTTTGGATGACATTATCAAAAATCAAAATCCTCATCATGACAAGTTCGGACTTGGATACAATTAGACAGAAAAGGGATCAGGCTCCAAAACAACAAAACAAGAAACATATCCAAAAATCTATGCAGAAACGATCAAAGGGGATAGGAAGATCTACAAAGAAGATTACAGGGACACTCCTCTATCGAGAAGATTCAGATTTTAGAATCAATGATCGACAGAAATAGATAGGCATCGGTCAGAAGAAGGATTCATAAGAGTAACTCCTTTTAGAAGATCTTCAACTCCCAAGTATCAAACTATATTTTTTGGTTTATGTTATGCATCCAATAATTTTGGATATAAAGTTGTGAATTGCAGAGCTAACATCAGGAACATAAAAAAAATTGAAATTCATACACAAAAGGGTTATCCATGAAGGCCTAGCGAAACAAAGAGAATAAGTTACAACAAGTTTTAATCATTGACCATTGAAGTGTAATTATACAAGTGTAACAACTTTGGACACATGGCCAAAGATTGTAGAATGATAGTCCCTCCTAGAGAACCAGAACAGAACAAAAACAGTCACATATAGGAACCTCAGAAGAGGATATCGATAAGAAAGAAGAATCAATCTAGCAATGAAGAATGCACACTTACTCTACAAGTTAAGAAGAAGAAATATGGTTGGTATGTTGATAGTGGCAGTTCAAAACACATGACAGGTGATAAAAACAGGTTTCTTACATTAATAAAGGAAAGAGATGGATCAACCTCCTTCAGAAATGACGATTCAACTAAAATCATTGGAAAAGGCATAGTCAGAATTGGAAACAAGAATACAAAGGAAAACAATGTTCTACTAGTATAAGATATGAAACATAATCTTCTAAGTGTAACTCAAATGTGTGACCAAGGTCATAAAATTACTTTCAATTCACAAAAGTGGGAGATAAGAAAAGAAGGTTCAGGAAAATTGATTGCAACAACTGCAAGAACTTCAAGCAACATATATTTATTAAGTGAAATTTCAAATGAAAAATGTTGTCTAGGAAAGGAGGTGAAGGTTGGGTCACATACACTTTGACAACCTTGTCAAAGTCAGCAGATGGGAACCAGTTAGAAAATTTCCCCAAATCATGAAACCAACCAACACTTTATCCAAGCATTGTCAACAAGGAAAGAAAACAAAGACTAAGATCAAATCAAAGGAAAACTCAATGAAAAGACCACTATAAATTGTGCATAATGATCTAGTTGGACCAAATACAACAAAGGGTTTAAAAGGTGAGAAATACTTTATGTTATTAGTTGATGATTATACAAGAATGATTGCATTTTTCTTTCTCAGGAATAAGTCAGAATATTTTGAAAACTGAACAAGCTCTACAAGGAAATGATGTAAAATGAAATGGATTCAAAAATCAAATGTTTGAGATCTGATAATGTTGGAGAGTTCAGTTCAAAGGAATTTATGGACTTATGCATCAAGCATGGAATAAAAAGACAATTCTCCATTGCTAGGACACCTCAACAGAATGGAGTTGTTGAAAGAAAGAATAGGACAGTACAAAAAATGGCTCGAACAATGCTAATGGATTCCAAACTGATAGATATTTTTTGGACACATGTAGTGCATACAACAGTTCACATTCAAAATAGAGTAATGCTTAGAAAAAACAATGAAAAAAATACCTACGAGCTATGGAAAGGAAGACCGACAAATGTGAAGCACTTAAGAGTATTTGGAAGCAAATGCTACATCAAAAGAGAAGATGGAAGAAAGGGAAATTTTGACTCTTGTGTGGACAAAGGAATACTTGTTGGTTACTCAAGTACAAGGAAATCATACAAGTATTACAATCTAAGGATGAACAAAGTTGTGGAAAGCATCAATGTAACAATTGATGAAACAGGTGGATGAGAATTAAAGGAAGAATAAAATGAATCAATGGAACATATTTACAAAGAAGAAGCAGAAGATGAAGAAGAAGCAGAAGGCGAAGATGAAAAAGATTAGATAGAAGTAGAAGAGATAGTTCAACAAGTGTCTCCAAAGACAACTAGAAAATGAGTACAGAAGAATCATCCTTCAAATCAGATTATCGAAAAAAAAGAGGTAGGAATTGAGACTAGAAGAAGAATGTGTTCGCTAGAACAAATGCACCTAGCAATCTCAACTACGATTGAACCAAACAGTTTTGAAGAGGCCAACAAGGATTAATTATAGAATAAGGCCATGGATGAATAATTAGATCAAATAGAGAAGAATTACACTTTGAAATTGGTTCCAAGACCAAAGAATAAGATTGTGATTGGCACAAAGTGGGTATTCTGAAATAAATTGAATGAAGATGGATAGGTTACAAGGAACATAGCTAGATTGGTATGTAAAGGATACACACAGGTTGAAGGAATTCACTTTGAAGAGACATTTTCCCCAATTGCCAGAATGGAAGAAATCTGATTTATCCTAGATTATGCCTGCTCCAAGAATATTAAAGTGTATCAGATGGATGTGAAATCATATTTTATGAATGGGAAACTTGAATAAGAAGTCTACATTGAACAACCAGAAGGATTTCAGTTGTCATAGAATGCATATTATGTGTGTAAATTGAAGAAGGCCTTGTATGGTCTAAAAAAGGCTCCTAGAGCATGGTACTCTAGACTGGATAAATATCTATAGCAGGAAAGGTTCAGAAAAGGAAGTGCAGACAAAAACCTCTACATCAAGGTAACTCAATGTATTATTTTATTAATTGAATTTTATGTTGATGATATTATTTTTGGAAGTAATGATGACAGGCTAAGCCAGAAATTAGCAAAGGATATGCAAAATGAATTTGAAATGTCATTGCTCGGAGAACTATCCTTCTTTCTGGGTATTCAAATATGTCAAAGCAACCAAGGAATTTTTATTTCTAAAACTAAGTATATCAGAGAAACGCTAAAGAGGTTCAGAATGGAATATTGCAAACCAATTACCACTCCTATGCAAACTAGTTGCAAGTTGAGAAAATATGATGATTCAATGTCTACAAACCAGAGGAAATACAAGTCAATGATTGGTAGCTTACTATATGTGACAGAATCCATACCAAATGTAAGGCAGGTATTATCGGACTAATAGGTAAGTGCAGACACAAATAAATCTCCCTAACTTCCACAAGAATTTAGAACAAAAAAATACATAATACACACTTCCCCTTAGACTTCATGGTCATATAAACTAGTTTAGAGAGGTTCAAGTGACATACCTTTTAAACGATGATTGATCCTTGCTAGTGTCATCCTTGTAGATCCTTCTTTGAGTTTTCAGGATGGTGAACATGTTTTAAGAAGCACAAACAAAGAAAGAGAGAGAGAGAACAAAGATATATATATTCCAATGAATTCTATGTATAAGATCAAGGAGTTATACAATAAATGTTAATACACCTTTATAGGGAAGAAATGTATTTTTGCATTATATTAAATGGAAAGTGGAGAATACAACCCAATGCCTTGATGTTGCAATGTCCCTTTCAATGGCTCTTTTCTCCAACACACACACTTTTCCTCCAATTCCTTTGATGAAGAAAATCCACAATCTGACTTAGAGAACTAAAGAAAAGCTCTCAAGAATAATCTGTAGTAGAACTCTTCATGCATATGCAAGCCCATGAAAAACTTATCCTTTTCCATAAGATATCACTCTTTATATAGGGTGAAATAGAGATGGATGAGGGGATTAGGATGATCCCACTAAATTAGAGAAGTGAGTAAGATCCAAACCAATTGGAGGCCACCTCATATTCTAGAAGATTCCCTTCTAGAACATTCATGAATTTTGACTTTTCCTTTGCTTAAGCATCATCGCAACCCATGCATAGAAAACCTATGATGATGTTGCAATCTAGTTTTAGTATAGAGTGCGATGATCAAGCATCGTTGCAACCCATGCATACAGCAGGGTGCAATGACCTTCCTTGTTATAGTTTTTTGAAAAAGGAAAATCAAACCACTTTTCTCATGGAGAAAGTATCTTTTAATATTTTTAGGGAACATGAGCACATGTTGTTAGTTGATCACCAAGGTGACCAAAATAATGTGTAACAGAATGCCCCCCAATGAATGAAACTGGAAATTGTGACAACTAAAATACTTTGTAGAATGTGTGTATCAAAAACAAGGAGCACATCGATTGGGAACCTGCAAACAATCAAGAATATGCATAATAATATACCATCTTCTGAGGTAGGAATTCCCATGCTCAGACTACAAGTGACTCTAATCATAGGTTTCAATTGATTCATAGCCACTAAATATACATTGTGGATCCATTTCATCATGATTTAGCATAGCCACCAAGAATACACTATGGATCTATGCTCTAAAAGAATTCAAATTTGGACATAGCCACGAGACATACATAGTGGATCTATGTGTCAGTACAAACTAATGAATAATCCATCACAACCTAGACTAGGATGATGAGATCCGGGGTCTTCATTTCCATCGTATCTAAATAGCCATGTGATTACGGTAGAAACCACTTGATTACTGATCATTAATGAAAATCGTTAACAAGTGCGAAGGAAATCACCACTCATGTCAGAATCCCAATGTACCCTAGTACAATCCAACGAATGTGAATAAATGAGTTGAAGTTGAACACTCAATGAAATCTTCCAATCAGGGGTCAATGATATGAACCCACTATTGAAAGCGAAGAAACCTTCCATTGAGGTATGTAGGCTCGAAGGTACTAAATGATTTCTAAATCTTGTTCTTGGATAATGAGTTGAATTCGACACGAAAAGACTTATCATAAGAGGGAATTTATGTATCCCCCATCAATGACATGAAATATGTAACAGATTTGAAGTAGATCAGAGAATGAAGTAATTTGAAACTGACTCAGGGAAGGTCGACATGGTAGAAAGTTGATAACTGCAGATGACCGACTCAATAGAAGGCTTGTTTATGTTGGACTTATCTTGAACATATGAATGACACAACAATTGTCTTAGCAGCATTGACTCGAGGAGGACCCAACATATGAACTTGTGGATGGTCAAATGAGAGACAAACATATTTCCCAACCCGGATACAATGATGAAGGGGGGTGTCATGTTCAAGAGCGATTATTACTATCACTAACACAAATACAAAGACACATTTCTTTCCCAATTTTCCCCCACCATTTTTGGTGAGTACATGTTTATTTTTACGCAAGCGTGATGAGGATAACATATTCTTGTAAATGTAAGCTCATCCTTTAGATGAGTCCCTTAAAGTATTTTTAACAAACCCTAAGAAGGAGTGGTTCGATCTCATATGGTCCTTTCGATGTTTTTTTAATGAGTCCAAAGAAAGAAAACTCAGGGGTTTTTAAATTTTAGAGAGTCTAAAAAACACTTAAAGAGAACTCCATAAAGTCCCTTTTGTAAGTTAGTCTGACAAGACCGAAAAAGAGATAACCTACTGCTCATCAGATGTTTTCTTCAAATAATTTTATAAGCATGAAAATAACAAGGTCACTCGGCCATCTTTCCATGTTTAGGGAGCTTGAAAAGAAATTAAAGGATACTCCATAATTTTCCTTTTTCGTATTACCAATGCGACTTAAAAAAAATGGCAAAAGATTACCCGATTACATTCTCATGGTTTCACGAGCGTGAGAAAGAACTAAGACTGTGCTTGGAATTTTTCCTAAAAATCCCTAAAAGCATATGTACATAAGAAAATTTTGTAAAAACAATTAAAAAAAGGGTGGACTACAGTTCAAACGTCTCATCCCTAGACCTTTTAATTTGCAATATTCAACACTTTGTAATGTTGGTTAGACTTTAGGGCATGGATAAAATATAAAAATAATTTAATGTTGCAATAAAAAGTGGTAAAAAACAATAAAATAGGCCAAAACACCATTTTTACCATTTCATTAGCAAATTTACCCAAATAGTGCCCCAAAACCATTTTTCTCCCCAAATTTCAACTTTTGATTGTTGAGTGTGTGGTGGATCATTTTACGAACCGTCTCTATCCAATAGATAATCTTCTTCTTCTTTATCCTTTCATGGTTTCAATTTTTTTTTTCATTGGTCAAATTTGGATCTTAGGTCGATATTTTGGGGCTACCTGCGCGTTGAGATCATCGCAGGTCCACTGTATCATGAACTACAACGATCTTTCATCATCGCAAGAGACCCAATAGGCAGGGTGCGATGACATCGCTATGCGTGAAAGCACAACCCTGCGACGACCGTAATAAAAATTTTGAAAAGATAAACTAAACTAGCAAAACCCCCACGAATGAAATTTTTATGTTTCTAATCTTCTTTTAATGTTCCTTGGCAGGATTTCCTTGGTCAATATGGTCGAGTGGCATGATCGAAAGCATGAGGAAGAGGATTATTTTTTTGGGAATGACCTGGGCACAGTTATGGCTCTAAGGCAATGTGGGTTACTCAATTTTTTTAGGATTCAGGCCATGAGAGCCCAGTTGAGGCTGCTAGAGTATTTAGTTCACATGTGGGATGTGAATGAATAGGAATTTCGCATGGGTGTTCATACAATCACAATATATATAGAGGATATCTCTTTTCTGACATGGTTGTCTCATCGTGGTTCATGGGTATCGCTCACAGGTAGCAGGGGTGGGGGTGAACCTATGGATTACTATGTTCTCCACCATTGTGTGCCAGGTACCGAGAAACATAGTGGCAAGGTAGCCATCGGAGATGTCTGGGATTTACCGTTGCAAACCATCCTTTACACCACTACCTACATGGCAGGGAGTGTATCTCCCCATATGGATTTGAAAATCCATTTTTAGCATGTGATAGAGTGCATGGAACCCAAAGTCTTCAACTAGTGTGAGGGTGTCCTAAAAAGCATGAAAAACCAACTCACAAAGTTTTGAAATGGTCAGTTGAAACAGTTTGGATACGGGTCCATTTTGGTGTCCCTCTTTTTGGAGAGAGCTCATGTCCTACATATGCAAGTGGAGTGGGGTACACCTGCTCCACAAGATCCATGTATAAAGAGGTGGGTGGATCTAATGGCTCATCATGGTGGCGTTCCCATCGTCAAGTATGACAATATTTTCTTCCAATGGTTGAGGAATCAACTACTCATGGTGGAATACTATGCATATGCTGGGATGGATTTTCATGGGGATCTGAATTTATCTCTTCCTAAGGGATCCCAGTGGGGGGACATATGTAAGAAATAATTTTTTGTTTATATAATATTTTTGATATTTTAATTATATAAGATTTTTTTTGTGTCATCTATCAAAGACTAATAAAGTGCTCTCAATAATGCAGATGTGGGGCCTTATCATCCTCCAGGATCTTCTCCCATTCAAAGGCGAGGAGAGAGGGGTGTTGTAGCAGGGGTAGCTGTTGTGGATATCAAGGCTATTGAATAAAACCTAGAGGGACTAACCATGAATGTCCCTGATGCCATAGTGGATGAACTTCCTAGGCACTATTATCACCATGTAGTGGGTGTATCTGCAACTATTGTTTGACTTCTCTGTAAAGTGGCACGGGAATTCGCTTGTTATAATGAGCAACATCCTTGATGTGTTTTGTACATGAAGCCATGAGCTTCACTTTTTGATATTTTGGTCTTTAGACAAACACTTTTTTGTAACTTTTATCGTTATAAATATGAAGTTCCTACCGACTTACTTGTTTTTGTAAAAAGTGTGATTGGGTTTATAAATGTATCAAATGTTTGTCTAACACATAATTAGCCAATGCATCTGTCAATGTATTTAGACATCTAGGAATATGTTGATATTCAATGTAATCAAAATGTCTTTCCAAGAGGAAAATTCGTAAATATACCCTTAACAAAGTAGGACTTCAGATGAATTAAATGTTACTCAACTGTATTACTACTAACTTTGAATTAATTCGTACAATAATATGATGGATGCCAAGTGAAATGACATCAGTTAACAACTTGATAATTGCACTGTATTCCGTGATATTATTAGTTGCACGACCAAGGAAAACACCATGTAGACTAATCAATTCATCTGTAGGTGCATAGATTTCCCAAGAAGTAGACGCTAAGTTTTGAGTATTGTGACTAGAACCATCAACAAAGCCAATATAGGGTAGCGAAGACACCGACATTTCGAAACCAAGAATAATGCAAGGTAAGCAGCTGAAAGGCGGAACCAAAAAATGAAAAATAACACTAGAGTATAATAAACTAAAAATACACAACACTCATGCAAAATGGTTTAAGCATAGTACTTATTCAAGTAAAACCCATTTATGGGCTCACTAAAAGGAATTCCATCATAATATACTAGCTCATAGGCCCCTTTCTCCAACACTCGTTTCACAATATAAGAGCCCTGCCACATGGGTTCGAATTTACTGGCCCCTAATAAGTCACGATCTTGTTCATAAAGAAGAACCAAATCACCCTCAGAAAAAACACGTGGTTTGACATGCTTGTCATATTGAGCTTTGACATGTTTTTTTGAGTTTCAATGACTAAGGTAGCATCACAGTGGGTCTCGTCTAATTGCATCAAATACAAAAGATGTTCCTCTTTAGTTGAGGTGTTAGGGAGAAGTTCGACAACTAGTTTCAAAGATGGGATTTCACATTCAATCGACATAATTTCTTCAATACCATATGCTAATTGGAAAGGTGTGAACCCCATGGTAGACTTAATGGATGTCTGATAGGCCCATAATGTCAAGAAAAGCATCGTGTGCCAACTTGACTTGTGAATTCCACCATCCGTCGAAGCATAGTAGTGAAAATTTTGTTGATTTCTTCAACCTGGCCATTGGCCTGCGAACAATAAGGGGTTAAGTTTTCATGTCAAAGACACAAATTATTGGTAAGTTCATACATCATGAAATTGCGATAATTTCTACCATGGTCAGTGAAAATGGCTTCAGGGACACCAAATCTAGTAACGATATTATTGAATATAAATAATGGTGCAATTTTCCCGGTATTATCAAATGTAGGGATCGCCTCGACCCACTTGTGAAATAATCCATGGCCACGATGATGTATAAATGCCCCCTAACTGAGTGAGGGTTACATGTCATGAATTTAGTGCTTCATTTAGCCAATGGACCAACAGAAACTATAGGATGAAGAGGAGCAAGATGACATCAGATCTTATTGTTGTAGGTTTGACAAGCGTGGAATTTCTGGATGGCAGTAATGAAATACTTAAACAATGAATCCCATAAATAACCAACTCGTAAGATATTTTGGGCAGTGGCATACCCATACATATAACTGCCACATGCTCCAAAATGGCCATCATTCAAAGATTTCTCATCTTCATCATAGGTGAGACATCGTTGAAATATGGAATCAATACCATGGCGGTAAAGGGTATCACCAAGGATAATGTATTGACGGGCTTGATACTGAATACGATGATGATCTGTACTAGAAAGATCAGGCTAGAAAGTTTGGGTTTCAAGATAAATGAAAATATATCCATACCATATGTCATCGGAACTGATCATAAAGAGAGATTCATCAGGTAAGGAATCCTCTTCCACAGTTTCCGTTTCAGTAGAGGGAAGGTCACATATCAATTCAGAAAAAACCAAAGATTTCTTTGACTTGGCACGTTCAAACTCCAAATCAAACTCTTGGAGAATAACTATCCATTTAGAGTATTTCCCCCCCAACAATTGTCAAGTAAGGATGTGTTTCATGGGGTTGCAATCGGAAATGACTATGGTTTTGCGTAACAAGATGTAGTGATGAAAATGTTGAACAACTTGAACAGTTGCCAAGGCCAGTTTCTCCACATGTAAATATTTAGTTTTAGTGGTCGTGAGACTCCAACTCAAATAGTATATAACATGTTCATCATGTTCATCATACTCTTGGAATAGAAACATAGATATTCTAGAGTCTGAAGCAACTATTTACATGAAATAATATCGACTATAATCGAGTGGGAAAAAAAAGTGGTGTATGGGTCAAGGCAAGTTTCAAAGCTTCAAAGGATTTTTTGGCAGTTTCGTCCCATACAAAATCATAAACTTTCTTAAGAATTCAAGTAAATCCTTTCGTTAATTCATCATAATTGGGAATGAATCGACGTAAAACAATTCTCTTCCCTTGCAAACTTTGGAGTTGGCATAATGTGGAAGGAGGAGGTAAATTGAGGATAGCCTCAACATTCAGAGGGTCCACTCTAATCCCATGAATAGACACAATAAAACCAAGAAGTCGTCCAGACTCCACACAAAAAACACATTTGTGTGGATTCAATCGTATGCGATAATAACGACATTGTAAGAAAATGGCTCATAGATGTGTTGGGTTATCTTGACGACGAAGAGAATGTGTCGGTATATCATCCAGATAGAGTTGTACAATTTTATTAATGTCATGAAAATTATAATACATAGCATGTTGAAAAGTCACACCATCATTTTTTAGACCAAAAGGTAGTTTCCGGTATGCAAAGGTTCCCCAAGGACAAATAAAAGTAGACTTATGTTGATCCGCGAATAAAATACTGATTTTATTATAGTCGGAGAAATCGTCCATCAAGGAGAATATTTCAATCTTGGCATAGTCATCAACAATATGGTCAATGAAAGGGGTTGGATAATTGTCTTTGGGACAATCTTTGTTAATATCCCTATAATATACACAAACATAGATTTTCCCTTGTTTCTGATTAACCGGAACAAGATTGAACACCCAATCAGACAAAGCCATAAGATAGACAAAACTGACTTTAAGAAGTTTTTCAACTTCGAGTTTCATAGCAGCAGCTTTGTGTGGGTGTACTGGGAAAATTCTTTGTCGAACTGGTTTAACATCCAGGTAAGTCTTAATCTCATGTACAACAATATCGGGATAAATACCAGGCATTTCTTCATAACTCCAGGAAAAAATGTCACAAAATTCTTGGAAAAGATATTTATAAGTATGGACCTCATCAGCAGAACATGAGGCACTGATGTGAACATTTTCCATGAATCTGGGCTTAATCAAGATATCAATAGGGATGGTAGATGAAATATTACCCAATTTCCCTTCATACAAAACATTGTGTGTTGGTTCAGGAACAGAGGAAATAAGAACAATGGTAGATAGTGTCGAAATCCGTTGATAACTGTCTATGGTCTCGGGTTCCAGGAAGAGAATGGAATGATGATGCCCATTGTCCCATGTTGTATCCTCCATATGCATAACTGTCATGATCATCTCATCAGTGGGAAATATCATGTGAAACAGATCAGGAGACGTATCACCGAGAGAATGAGGAGAAGGAGTTGTTGATTGAATAGCTTGATAATCCAATTCTACCAAACTCAAAGGAATTTGATCGTTGGAACGAAGATAGTCACTAGAGATGGGTACTATCCATGGGTCATAAGACTTAGGAGTTTCACCAACAGAGGTTGATATCATGTTAATCAAAGAGAAAAAAGGACGAGTAATATTAGGTGGTGGAATGGGGAACGTACCCATTAACGTTGAATCTTTTAGAAGACCCACACCGACATTCTCATAACTAGGAGGTATTTTTGAAATGAAAGTTACGTTGCTAGTACATGAATTAGAATTAAATAAGTCCAGTTGATCAAGAGTAATGACTTTTCCTTGGTGCGGGAAATGTAACACCCGGAAAAGAGTAGAAATAATTGTGCGCATGGAATCAATACAACTCCAGCCAAGTAGAAGGTTGTAATCGAGAGGTGCATCAAAAACCTCAACCTCGACATTAACTTCTTTTCCTTCTAACGTAATAGACAATGAAGGAAGAAAACCATAAGGTTTGAACCATGTACCATTAAAATCCTTGAGAGTATTATGTGACTCGCTAAGGGTAGGAGAGCCAATGGCTTTCCAAAAAGTAACATACATAATGGAAGTAGAGGCTCCTTCGTTAATAACGGTTCAACAAATATTCTTGTTTTCCACAACAACTTGTATCTGAAATGCTAATTGAGGAGGAAGCCTTGGAATATTATCTTCCAAGACAAATATTATTAAATTGGTATCGGTAGGATCAATTCCACCAATATCGTTTAACAGAGCCTTCTCTTGAGTAGGAAAACTTTGAAGGACTTCGAGAGTCGACATCGCAGAGGGTGCTTGCGCAAGGTCTTCTACAATACTCTAGTTTTTGGCAGCACATGCGTGAGGATTAAACGACAACTTTTGAACAACACTTTTCAAAGGAGGATGAAGAAATGTATATAGGCTCAGTCGTTCGAGATGAAGAGGACCGTTTGGAGGTGAATTTGGTGGAGGAGGTTGAATCAATGAAGGTGGTGAATCATCAACTTTTTATTTCGAAGGAGAATAATATTTAGCTCAAGTCGCGACTGCAACTTTGTTCTTCTTGGAGTCACCAGTACACATAAGTACATAAGACATGGTAGAGGGACAAGGTTGGTCATGAATGACCAATTGGGCCTGTTGCTGAGAAGGAAATGGTTGTGACAAGATGGTGGATGTAGGAGGTGTCTCGGTCCCTTGTAGGAACTTAGTAACCTCATCACATCGTGGACAATATTTCATATAATTATCCTCACCATAGATAAGGCAATGATAACAAGGTTTACGCTTGTATTTTTCATCAACAAGATGGGTTTTGGTTTTCTCATATTGTTGATTATTAATTTTGTCCTCCTTATTCTTACCCTTCCCTTTCTTGTTATTTTTACTTTTACCGATAGGTGTAGATTGAACTAAATTAACTTCAGAAGTTTTACCGGGAGAAGGAGTCGGAGTAGGAGTATTTTGTACATTAGGATTAGTAGACTTGGGGTTGGAATTATTGGCTTGTTTAAAATGATTCTTAGCATGAAAAGTTCCAATCATGCCATCAACAACATGAGAATCTAATGGAGGTGTTAGGGTTGGATTCGTAGATGGACGAGGAGCATCAGGGATCAAGTCATATAGTGTGCCCATTTGTGAATAAACAAGATCTAGATATTGAGCATGGTTAATCGCCTGCTCTTCAGTGATGACACCACCCATGGAAACATCACGGGCTATAGGACCAATGAGTGACTTGGTATTGGGGCTAAATATATGCACTATTAATTCCCACATTTTATTATCAACCGGGGCTCGCAAGCTTCGAGGTGAAGGCAAAGGAAACGTAGGATCAGAGCCTAGTCTAGCCTAATCTAAAGCCAACAAAACAATCTTCAAACCCACACTGCAGGGAATTAACACTAAGGATTCATCACTGGGACACAAGAATAACTTAGTGCTATAAAGGTTTAGATCACAGTCTTTCAGGCACTCGGGATGATGTTCGTGTGATTAATCGTGAGTAGCTTACTTAATTCTTATGTCCTTCAATGATTATTTCCTATAGTGTATCCACACCTAAATGCAATAAAAGAAACAAGCAAGCGGAAATGAAATTCTTGATAGAGACTAAACTATGGGAAAGCCAAATCACAATGAAAGCAAACTAATAATGACCAATAAGTGAAATTAATCTAAAATTGGTTCTCAAGAACAATTCTTCAAATGGTTACAAGTGTCAAAAAAAATAAGAGTGCTCTATAGAAAATGCATGAAAGAAGAATGGATATTTGCTTAATGACAATATTGGACAATGAGAAATGCACTCTTTTGTGTTCACTCGAATTGCGGATTTGACAATTTCTCATAAACAATAAAAGAAATAAGAGTGTAAGAAGATGGTGCAATGGTATTAGAATAGTTTCGTGTATACTGTTTTATTGGGTTTCCAAGCATAATTTTACAAATGAATATCAATGAATGGAATGGTAATGAGACACTTCAATATCCAATGGTGGAATGAGAAAACAATGTTAAATGAAATTATAGAAACAAAACACTATTACACCAACTGAAGAATCATTCCTAAGTATGTGCTAATATGAATATGATAACTTGAAACTAAACTTGCAACTCTACAAAAATTGAATGCAAATCAACAAGATAACAACTAAACTAGAAATGAAATTTATATAAAAATAAACACAAGCAATCTAATCTATGAGCGTAAAATAGGGTAGCAGGGTATTACTCAGAATGATGGGCCCCTCCCATTCTAAATAACCCTTCTTAAAATAAAATCATCTCAAGTGAAGAAGATGCACAGTGAATCGGAAACAATCAATTCTCCTTTTTGATCAAAATATATGCTTTTACATGGCAATTAACTCCTTAAAGCTTCCCCACAAGAACAAACCTCTTACTTACAAGAACTTCATGAAACTAATGGCTCCTTCTCATGGCCCTATGAGGATTATTTATAAATGAATAATCATTGAGGAGTGGATAGGGCCAAATCCCAATGCTCAGATTTCAAATATTACATTTTTAGATAAAATCCTCAAAAAGTTGGGTTTTATTGTAATTTGAGCAAATCTGAGTTAGGGATCCACCCATATCTTCCAACGAATTCAAATTTTAGAAAACGGTTTCTAGGTTCTGTAGCTGGAGGATATTTCTAAAAACCCATTTTTTGGTTTTGCAAGATATGCTCCTATGCGCACGTAAATCGAGGTGCAAGTTGGCAGTTTGAGTTTTTTTGCTAATTTTGGCAGAATCATTCCTCCTGGGCTGGAGGTCCACACGTGCGAGATGGGTGAATTATGTCTCACTTTTTTGCATGTAAAGGTGGCCTTGGTCAAAACCCATTTACCTTATTTTCCTCTAGAAGATTTCCAAAATTTCAAATTATTTCTAGTACCGGATTAACATAGTTGGTATCGGATTAGAACAGTTGGTACCGGATTAGAATAGTTAGTACCCGAATCTTGTAGGTATGGGTTTAGTACCGGACCAACATGATGGTAGTACTAGATGGATATAGTACTAGAATAGGCGCAATCTGGTACCAGATGAAGCTGATACCAAAAGAGGCAGAGAGCTGGTACCAGATGAACGCAAAGGTAGTACCAGATCATTGCAGAGTATTGGATGACATGAAGTGTGGGTACCGGATGACTGTGCAGGTATCGATTGACTGTAGAACCTTCTGGTACTGGATGACTTGGAGTATCAGATGACCTTCAATGCAAGTATCGGAACAGGAACAATACAGGTACCGGAACATGGACAATGCATATACCGGAACCTGAACAGTACAGAACATGTTGCTTGGACATAGAAACATGGGATTAAACCATCATCGACAAAACTATTGTATAATCATCCTTTTAATCACTAAAATTATGGAAAATTATGTATTAACCACATAGGATGAATAACAAGAGATAATGGAGGTTTATGGTGTAATTAGCAATATATTATTGACGAAATGCGGGGAGAATGTGTAATGATGAGTGTATTTGTATGGAAGAAAGTATGACAAAACTAGAGCTCAACATACCCCCAAACCCAAGGATTTGCATGTCCTCATGAAAACAAGGTGAAGAACTTATGATACTCTGCTTATAGATTTATGTGACATTATTTCTTTTTTGTAAGTGTTGGTTCTTGTGGAATGACACTTTGGAAACTGCCACAGATTGATTTCAAACATAGAAACAAAATTATCATAAAAATGGAGGACAAGCAGTGGATGAGGTATCAAAGTGATGGTGAATGTTGTGCCTATGGTGGTTGTATGAATTTGGACATCAATTTTAAGACCAATATTTACTTTGTGTTTCTTTGCTTGGATATCCAACAATGACTTCATCCTCTTTGACATGAATTAAGAATGTTTTATGATGTACGAAGAGAAGACACTATAGATGTTGCTTTGTATTTGTATACCACATATTTCATTTTCACTACTTGGTCTTATCATCAGAGTATATTGTTCATTACGACAAGTGGAGTGAATATGGAGGGTTTACTGAGTAGTTGTGATAATGCATAGTGGAGTGTGTAGTGGGTAATAGTGGTTATGCATCATGTTTTTCAAGTTCTTAGTAAATTAAAAATATTTATACCAGTTTTACCTCAAGTCACCCTTTCTTTGAATTCTAATGCATGTTGAAGTGTATACTATGTAGAACACGACAAAATGTCTGTAAAATCATGATATAGACTACTGAAATATCAAGATGAAGTGGAACAAGGCTGAGAACTGATGGATATCTAGGAGAAAGTTAATGAATGTTTGTCTTCTGAGATTCCTTATGTCTCTCTCTCTCTCACCCCCAAACCCGTTGGTTTGCATGTCCTCATGTAAACTCTCGTTAGCACATAAAATTTCTGCAAGATGAAAGTGGACTATGTGGAACCAATGCATGTTGAATGAAGGAGAGAAATGAAGTATGCTAGAGCTAAGAGTTGTTGAAAATATCCTGCAAAAATTACCCTCGGAAAAGATTTAAATTTCTATATTGTTGGTACAGGAACCTACTGGTTCCTGTACCAGTAGTACCAGAATAGAAAAATCTAAAAGAACTAAACCAATGCTATTATTATGAGAGAAGAAATATACATTGATGCCATGCTTAAAGAAACAACCAAAAATTAAACTGTATTCATGCTTGTAAATTTGGAAATGAAATTTATTTTAAAATATTACAAGCATAAAGGAAATTTCTAAATTACTTATTACATACGATTTCATCAATCATTAACAGTTGAATGCTCAAGAAACATATTAATTATGATGGGGGGTTTTTCCTCTCATCCTTGAACAAGAAAACATGAGGAGATAAGTGGTCTTTGATAAATGAGAAACCGATAGAAAACCAGTCATCCCTATTTAATTTCTCAAAGAATATATGTCATTCAAGTGATATTGATAAAGTTCAGATTTGAGTTTATTAGACTCCTACACTTATGGGTCCCACCTCTAGGACAATGACACCCTGGGTATGAATGGCGAGGTCTTAAGACCATCCTACGAACATTCTCAAATGGAAATTAGATGAGGTTCATTTTCCTTTTGTTCAACCATGCATGCTTCTTCTTAACAATTTACACAAGTATATCGTTCATACAAACAAATATAGATTAGGCATAATGAAAGACATCAAAATCAGAACCCATTGCCAGCAAGCTTGTTCAGTACTCCGATGGGGAAATTTTGACATCTAAGAAATATCCTTCCTAGGTAGAATGCCCCATTGCCCATGAGCTTGTTCAATACCCTGATGGGTTTGCCTAGTTATACCATAGGTCGGTACCCGTTGCTAGCAGACCTGTTTAGTATCCCGATGGGTTATCCTCTTACACCCATTTTCCACCAAAGGCTCTTGTCCCAATCTTTACCCTTAAGATAAAATTTATAGATTTCTTTCACATGGGTGAATGGGGGAGCATATTTGAAAACCTTTTTATAGGATGGGATGGTATTGGGTTGGAAGATATTTTATAGATTGCCCATAAAAGATTGTTCGTATGAAAAACTAGACTTATGTATCGAGATTAGTCGAAAGACATATCATGGTCAAAATTACTTAATGTGCAGTGGACGAGGCCATTAGAGTGACCTAAAGGTGCCTCTAGTCCCCAAGTTCATCTTCCCCATATAATATTGTGTTCCCTCACAAGTAGAAGTTGCATTCACTCTCCTGCTACTATTTGATAAGAATGCTTGAATAACAAGTTCTTATATGAAACTAGGATGTACAAGTTACCTATGGGAATCATTATGTAGACCTTAAAGATTTTGTAAATCCCCATAATATTTTAAAGATTAGGCTTATGAGAAAATGTTATTATTAATAGTCTGAAATCTGCATGTAATAATAAGAAGAAATATCTTAAGTTGTTTTGGTTTTTGATGTTAGATCACCAATATTATATTCATCTCATTTTATCTATTTGAAAAGAAACATGAAAAATGTTGCATTTATTTAGAACTAGGCTAACTAACATGCAACTTTTACTCTATCCTATCTAAGAACAAGAAATTAAATTTCACATGTAAGCGTATTTCCAATGTAACCATGTGCATAACAGATGTAGAAACATATCCAAACTCAGGTTTGAAAGATAAGTTTTAATGTATACCAGAATACGAAGAACCAACTTCTTTGATGATGATGTGGAGAGTTGTTGAAGAAGAGAGTGGTGCTTCAATCTTGTTGTTGTCTGGAACCAATGTTCAATGTAATCATGATGTTCTTGGTTCACTTCATCATTTAGACCACTATGCATGTCTCCCTCTGTCATGCCACGCATATCATCTTGTTTCAGATGGTTTGTCTCCTGGATGCATACTGGATCTGGCGATATGCATGTTAAGAACATCTCGATCTCAGGTTCTAATGGTGGCTCTCCATAGAATGTGGTCCATGATTCTTTAGTCTCTCCTATAGGTTGGAAACGATGATTACAAAAGGCTTTTAGATCTTTTTTTGGATATAGCTCATGGAACTCTTCTTCTTCTATCACTTCCGAAGAGGTAGATAGGTTCTTGATTATTGTTAAGATTTTCTCTTCCTGAGAGGCAGAGATCCCAACTTCTGCTAGGATTTGAGAAAGCTCTTCCAAATTATTGATCATGTTTAAGTTCTTGTCGTTGGTCGATGGGTCATGTTTCACACATGGATTAGTGTAGAGGGGGGTTCTTACAGTGCTCAAAAACTTTTTAAAACCCTAAAGAAATAAAAATAAGAAAACTAAAAGAAAATGTAAGAAAACCAATTATATACTTGAAGTGCCACCATGCTACTAGGACCTTGTTGTCACCAAGTTATATGTTCACACAAGTTAGCTTCTCTTCTCATATATATAAAAATGGTTAATGCTAATAAAACACAAATTCTAACTACTGAAAGGAAGAGGAAAACCCAACTTTGGAGTAACCCCTTTAAAGAGGATGTGTGGGCTCTTCCCTCATGTCTTATCGTCTTCTCTCTACCCTTAGATCGTCCTTAAAAGCACACAACACTTGCATGGAAATAAAAATGCTTGCATGAAAAGAAACACACTTGCATGAAAGGAACACTCAAGGCTTTGGAGAAATAAAAGCAGCCTTCCTATGCTCCAATCCCTTTAGCACCACCCCAACAAAGGCACCAAAATGTTGGGGCTAAATATATGCATTATTGATTCCCACATTTTATTATCAACCGGGGCTCGTAAGCTTCGATGTGTAGGCGCAGAAAATGCAGGATCAGAGCCTAGTCTAGCCTATTATAAAGCTGACAAAACAATCTTCAAACCCACACTGCAGAGAATTAACACTAAGGATTCACCACTAAGACACAAGAATAACTTAGTGCTATAAAGACTTGGATCACGGTCTTTCAAGACCTCGAGGTGATGTTCGTGTGATTAATCGTGAGTAGCTTACTTAAGTCTTATGTACTTCAATGGTTATTTCCTATAGCAGATCCACACTTAAATGCAATAAAAGAAACAAGCAAGCAAAAATGAAATTCTCGATAGAGACTAAATTATGGGAAAGCCAAATCACAATGAAAGCAAAATAATAATGACCAATAAGTGAAATTAATCTAAAATTGGATCTCAAGAACAATTCTTCAAATGGTTACAAGTGTCAACAAAAATAAGAGTGCTCTATAGAAAATGCATGAAAGAAGAATGGATATTTGCTTAATGACAAGATTGGACAATGAGAAATGCACTCTTTTATGTTCACTCGAATTGCGGATTTGACAATTTCTCATAAACAGTAAAATAAATAAGAGTGTAAGAAGATGGTGCAATGGTATTAGAACAATTTCTTGTATACTATTTTATTGGATTTCCAAGCATAATTTTACAAATGAATATCAATGAATGGAATGGTAATGAGACACTTCAATATCCAATGGTGGAATGAGCAAACAATGTTAAATGAAATTATAGAAACAAAACACTATTACACAACTAAAGAATCATTCCTAAGTATGTGCTAATATGTATATGCTAACTTGAAACTAAACTTGCAACTCTACAAAAATTGAATGCAAATCAACAAGATAACAACTAAACTAGAAATGAAATTTATACAAAAATAAACACAAGCAATCTAATCTATGAGAGTAAAATAGGGTAGCAAGGTATTACTCGGAATGAGGGGCCCTTCCCATGCTGAATAACCCTACTTAAAAGACAATCAGATCAAGTGAAGAAGATGCACATTGAATCAACAACAATCAATTCTCCTTTTTGATCAAAAACTATGTTTTTACATGGCAATTAACTCCTTAAAGCTTCCCCACAAGAACAAATCTCTTACAAAAAAATCATAAAACTAATGGCTCCTTCTCATAGCCCTATGAGGCTTATTTATAGATGAATAAACATTGAGGAGTGGATGGGGACGAATCGCAATGCTCAGATTTCAAATATTACATTTTTAGATAAAATCCTCAAAAATCTGGGTTTTATTGTAATTTGGGCAGATCCGAGTTAGGGATCCACCCATATCTTCCCAACAAATTCGAATTTTAGAAAATGGTTTCTGGGTTCTGTAGATGGATGATATTTATAAAAACCCATGTTTTGGTTTTGCAATATATGCTCCCATGTGCATGTAAATCGAGACGCAAGTGGGTAGTTTGAGTTTCTTTGCTAATTTTGGCAGAATCATCCCCCCTGAGCTGGAGGTCAACACGTGCGAGATGGGTGAATTCTGTCTCACATGTCCACATGTAAACGTGGCTCTTTTCAAAACCCATGTACTCGATTTTCCTCTAAAAGATTTCCAAAATTTTGAATTATTTCTATTACTGGTTTAACACGGTTGGTACTGGATTAGAACAGTTGGTACCAGATTAGAATAGTTATTACCAGAATCTTGTAGGCATGGTTTTATTACTGGATGAAAATAATCACGACTATGGGTACCAGACCAACACGATGGTAGTACTGGATGGAGCTAGTACCAGAATAGGCACAATCTAGTACCAAATGAAGCTGGTACAGGAAGAGGCAGAGAGCTGGTACCAGATGAATGCAAAGGTAGTATCGTATCAGTGAAAAGTATTGGATGACATGAAGTGTGGGTACCAAATGACTATGCAGGTACCGGTTGATTGTAGAACCTTTTGGTACCAGATGAACTGGAGTATCGGATGACCTGTAATGCGAGTACCAGAACAAGAACAATACAGGTACCAGAACATGGACGGTGCATATACTGGAACCTGAACTTTACATAACATGTTGTGTGGCCATAGAAACATAGGATTAAACAATCATCGAAAAAACTATTGTATAAGCATCCTTTTAATCACTAAAAATATGGAAAATTATGTAATAACCATATAGGATGAATAACAAGAGATAATGGAGGTTTATGGTGTAATTAGCGATATGTTATTGACGAAATGTAGGAAGAAGGTGTAATGATGAGTGTATTTGTATGGAAGAAAGTATGACAAAACTGGATCTCAACACTTGGTAAACCACTTTGCCAACAATTGATCGGAAAGAGGAGCTTTGATTAAGTGTCTTTGCCTCCTCCACTCATGAATATGATTGGAAATGTGAGTAGAAGAAGATTGTTTCAATGAACTCAAAATTCCAGTTCCTGTGTCATATCGTATTGGAAATTGGTAATGCTTTAAGAATTCCATGGCTAAGGTATTGAAGTAATTAAATAATGCTCGTGGTAACTCAATATATCATTTGGCTTCCGAACCCATACGAGTTCATTCGAAAAGATGTAATCTTATAGAGTCGTACATCAAGGAGTTGGACGAACACCAAAGATGGAATCTCATGACGTGATTGTTTGGGTCTTCTCCTAATCGGTCATCAAACTTAGGAATGTCTGATGGAAATTTGGCAGCTATGACAGACCAATAAGGAGAATGAAAAATAGGATCATTCAAAATCCTAGATAAATTTGGTAAATCCAAAGTAGCAAGAAATGACAATTGTCTGTTCACTTGAGGAAACTTGTATTTTTGAGGAGGTACTCCCGTAGGTATACCAATAGGACCATAAGCAATCTATAGGTAGGTAGAAAGTCCTGAAAAATTTGGTGGTGGAGGATTTTGAGTTGAATAGCCAATAGGACTTGGTTTATTAGGTAAGGTTCCTTGGAAAGGAGCATTAGAGTGGAAATTTTGACCCCAAGTAGGATTCATAAAACCTGGATACGATTTCCCGATATTAGGGGGTAGAAAATAATTAACTTGAGGATATTTCCCCCTAGGAGGTTGTTGATTCCCTTGGAAAGGAAAATTCTAAGGTTTATATTGTAATCCAAGGATATTTTTTCCATAAACTGGGTTATGGCCTCCAACTTGAGGTTTCCCCCAAACTTGAGTTTGACCTCCAACAAGAATTTGAAAACCAGAAGTGACAAAATGACTTGTGCCTCCAACTTGATTGGAGCTACTAGGGCTAGGATGATTAGATGCTCTAGGATAAGGTGGAGGAGGAATGTGAGGCCCCCGGGAGAGAGCCTGGGTAGGTGTAGGAACAAAACTACTAGCAACATTATACCTAGGAGGAACAAAAATATTAGACCCTCCGGATGGATTCTGGGTAGGATTACCAATGGAAGTATTCAAAGCATTATATCCAGGTGGAAGTGACTGATTTTATTTAAGAGGAAGTGGTGTTCCAATAGGAGGTTGAGTGACGACCATACTTCTCGCAGAAACAGACATAGCTTTTGGGACCATGGTAGAGTTACCAAGATGGAGAGGAAGAATTGTATGAGAACCAACCAACAATTGCTCTGAAATTATGACAACATTACTGGTTGTGCCATTAAAATGATCTAAAGGTATTGTATAAGAAATGCAAGTCATAGGTGTATGTGATGCCATAGGTTGATTATGACGCATTCCTAATTTATCAAAAATATCGTGTCCCGAAGAAGTCCTCCAAAAAGAACGGATAGGGATGGAGCTAGGATTAAAAATTCCAACAGTATGAACTGGAGTTCTAAACGACTCACTCTGAAAAAGAAGATCATCTACACCAGACTCTGCATGAGGTCTAGTAGGTATTCCAATATAATATTCAGCAATAATGTCTCCCGATGAATTTATCCGGAGAAAATGTGGATCATGTACAACACTCAATAACGGATTTACGAGAAGTATTGATTCCTCCAATGGATTAGAACTTCCAATCTCAGAGGTTACATCGTTAATGACTTCTCATTCTGGAGAAACCTCTACTACTTTAGGAAGCAAAGGAACGTAATCTTCTAGATCTTCTGGAGGTAACCCATGCATCCTACGTGAACGATGAGGGCTGATGTTGGCCACACCAAATAAATAATGAAATAAATCTATGGCCAACTAGAGAAACACACAACACTCACTAATAAAATCTAGAAATAAAACACGCAAACAAACCTTCCTATTTCGAAGTCACTAGTTGGTGATGAAATCCAATGTCGTGAAATCAAGACAAGAAGGGGCTAGGATAAAGTGGGTGGAAAAGTTACGTTGACGACCTGCTCAATGGACTTACACCCTAGTGCAATCTCCCACACATAATCGTGGGTATACCCTCCAAGGATCCTGAGTGAGTTTGGCCAACGTCGATTCCAAGTACCGTGAAGACTTGCCCCTCCATAGTCACCTCGTGTAAAGACTCTAAAAATATAGGCCACTAAGGTTACCAATTACGAAAATTATGCTTGGGGAAATAGTCGATAGTCTGATCCACATGCAAAGGCAGGAAATTTAAGCCCGAAATCAACTCAAGAATATGACCACGGGATTTTCTTCTCAAGTGACCCCCACTAATACGCACAATATCTACACTAAGACCAACAAAGAAGGGTGAGTAACTCTGTCGGTCCTAATGCGACCTCGTGATTGATCCTTGTGTTAGAAGGGCTTCCTAGGACAAAATGTAGCAAGTGGATTTGAACTCTCCCTATCACAAGATACTATTGTGTGTTTTGATGCTTTGGAGAGTGTTCCTTACAACCTATTCCAAAGCATTATCCTAGATAATGTTGGTGTAGAGAAGTTCTAGAAAATAAAAGTTTCTAATATATTTTAAAATTACGTTGTATTCTAAAAGGTTGTTGCTTACTCAAAAGGGAAACGAAAATGAAATTGATGATGTATTTGACCTTGACAAAATAAAATGCAAGAAGAGATGATATGAAACCATTTAATTCGATGAACTCTAATTACAGTAGGGAGAAAGTGTCTCTTTTTGGAATACAAAATCTATGAAATACAATTTCTCAATTTTTGAATGAAAAAGGTTCCAAATAATCAAAAACTACTAAATTTTCCAATTTTTCTCTTTTTATAAAAAATTGAATGCAATAATTTTCTTGTAAAGACTACTAAAAATAAGAATGATTTCAGTTCTTTCTTTCTCAAATCAAATCAGAGATGTAATGAAGAAAAGAAAGCATAGTCCAAGAAAACTAGCACTTTGTCAACACTATTCCCAAATCAAACTCACAATGTATATAAAAAAATGAAACAATAAGAAAACCTTTTGTCAAATACAAACAAAAATTGTCTCTTAATCAATTAACAATATAGAAAGTAAAAACAATCCAAAACCCAAAAACATCAAGGACTCATTATCAAACAATCACTTGGGACCAAGATATTGAGATTATACCCTTGTGACAAGAAACCAAAAGAAAAACTTGCAAAGTTCACAAAGAAGAATTTCAATTTACGAAAATGAATGAAATGCAGGATTCAAAGTTATAAATCAATCATTCACTAGTATCAGAAGTTCATCCTAGGCAATAAAGGAAAAACTGGGAGAGAAAATAAAAATGTCTATCACCCAACAATGAATTGTCGCAGGTTGCAAAGGAGTATAGTGCGACAAACTAGGATCGTTGTAGGATGTAAATAAGGCATAGTACGACGTTGTCGCACTGGTCTCCACTAGTAGAGCGCGATGATAGAGGATTGTTGTAGGATGTCAATAGGGTATAGTGCAACGACCTTTGAAAATAAAGAAAAATGGGAAGAAAGACAACATTTCTCACTCAACTTTCAGACCCGCGGAGTCAAGATGGATCACTCATAGACTGAGGGAATGGAATTAACCAAAAGAAGGCAGGCTAAAAGAAAATAAGAAGATAAAAAACAAAAAGGGTTGTATCCACAGTATGGTAGCCAATTTTGTTATCGGACTAATCGGTAAGTGTGGACACAAACAAATCTCCCTAACTTCCATAGGAAGCTAGAACAAAACAAGACATAATACACACTTCACCTTAGACTTCATGGTCATATAAACTAGTTTAGAGAGGTTCAAGTGACATACCTTTTAAACGACGTTTGATCCTTTCTAGTGTCGTTCTTGTAGCTCCTTCTTTGAGTTTGTGGGATGGTGAACATGTTTTAAGAATCACAAACCAACAAAGAGAGAGATAAAAAAGATATATATATATTCCAATGAATTCTATGTATAAGATCAAGGAGTTATACAATAAAAGATAAGACACCTCTATAAGGAAGAAATGTATTGTTGCATTATATTAAATGGAAAGTGGAGAATACAACCCAATGCCTTGATGTTCCAAGGTTCCTTTCAATGGCTCTTTTCTCCAACACACACACTTTTTCTCCAATTCCTTTGATGAAGAAGATCTACAATATGACTTAGAGAACTAAAGTAAAACTCTCAAGAATAATTTGTAGTAGAACTCTTCAAGCATATGCAAGCCCTTGCAAACCTTATCATTTTCCATAATATGTCCCTCTTTATATATGGTGAAAGAGAGATGGATGAGGGGATTAGGATGATCCCACTAAATAAGAGAAATGAGTAATATCTAAACCGATCAGAGGCCACCTCATCTTCTAGAAGATTCCCTTCTAGAACATTCGTGAATTTTTACTTTTCCTTTTCTTAAGCATCGTATCACCCCATGCACAAACAACCTGTAATGATGTCGTAGTCCATTTTTAGTGTAGAGTGTGATGATAAGGAATCGTCGCACCCCATGCATACAATAAGGTGTGATGACCTTCCTTGTTATAGTTTTTTGAAAAAGGAAAAGCAAACTACTTTTCTCATGGAGAAAATCTCTTTTAATATTTTCAGAGAACATGAGCACATGTTGTGAGTTGATCACTGAGGTGACCAAAATAATGTGTAACAAAAGGCAGTTGGACAGGTGGCACTATTTCAAGCAACACCAAAGGAATCACATGTCGTATCAATGAAGAGGATTTTCAGATATCTTAAAGGAACACAAGAGTTTGGATTATGGTATCCAAAATGAAAGGATCTATCCCTTATTGCCTTAGATTGGGTAGGTTGCATTGATGACCGACGAAGCACCCGTGGAGCAACATTCTACTTGGGTGAGTGTTTAGTATCATGGCTAAGCAAGAAACAATCATCAATATCCTTATCTACAACCGAAGTAGAGTATATTGCAGCATCAACATGTTGTACACAGTTTCTATGGATGAAACAAACTCTAACATATATATAGGTTAAGTATGATGATCCCATTCTAATATATTGCGATAATAGAAGCTCCATCAGTATATCAAAGAACCTGGTGATGCACTCCAAGATGAAGAACATTCCAATCAAGTATCACTTTCTACGGGAACAAGTTGCAGAGATGAACATCAGAGTTGAATATGTGAGGACAAAAGAACAAGTGGAAGACATATTTACAAAACCATTTCCATGGGAAGCCTTTGACTATATTTGCAAGAGACTCAGAGTAATTTATACTCCAAAATGGATGATTTTGAATTCTTATCTTATATGTCTTAGATGTACATGAGGAAGCACCATAAATAGGACAGCTCCGGTTGGGAGAATAGTTTCAGGAAGGGTTCAGTCAGGGGGAGTATCCCCAAGGACAGTTCAGTTAGGGGGAGCAACCCCATATGGAAAGATACCTTTTCCATTCATGCCAAAGGGGGAGATATTTATCAGATACATAGCACAGAGGCATGGTTTAAGGGGGATTGATGGTCATAGGGGGAGAATGAGTGATATGACTTCACTATTGCATGATATGACTTCAGTATTGCAATAGAGTGTTTCCATCAATGCCAAAGGGGGATATTGTTGATTAATTGGGTTGGTTGTCATTGATGTCAACCCTTGAAGAAAGTCTGGTAGTGAATTTCGGTGGCACAAAGGTTTGGGTAATGGACATAAGTTTGCTTGATGGATAATGGTATGAGTTTTGACATATTTGTAGGTAAGACTATTCTAGATGGATAATATATGTCATTCCATTTCTGGTGGTATGTGGAATGTCACATAACTCCTCATGGTTAGAGAGTTGTGTCCATGTGAAGTTGGATAACCCTCATGAGTCATATAGAAGCCCCAAAAGGTCAAACTAGTCAAAGTGGTTGCAAAAAAGAAATTATATAAACAATAAAGTGAAATGATGAGTGTATTATAAGTCAATTTCGATGCAAAAGAAATTATTTAAATAATAAATTTAATGGAGAACTTACTAATTATGGAAAGTGGTTAAGTTAAGTGGACAAGTGGTTAGAAGTGGGTTAACCCTAAAATAAGGAAAGTGGGTTAAGATGGTTAAAAGGTAACCCCTTGAGGAAGCTACATGAAAGTATAAATAAGAGGCAAGGCTCTCTCATTTAATTACACTTGATCACATTGAATATATATTGTTGTGTAAGGCTTATTGCAAGTACTCATTTATACATATGAAGTTGTGAAATTTTGAGGTAGCATGAAGAGTTGATGACAAAAAAATTGGAATTACATCGAATACAAAAAAAACCCTAAATTTTGAGGTGTATGTGGGATAACAATGTATTAGGGTTTGTACATATGCGGTCTGGTAGTGTATTAGGGCACGTACATGAGATTAAAGCCATAGAAACTTGAGAATATGAAGATGTCAAGGTTCTATATTCTAAGATCAAGCTCCCGGGAAGGTCTACAGTGATCAGATACATCAGATCTATCCATTTATTCAAAAGGTATGTCTTATTTCTATGAGTAGTTGGATTTTGATGTATGCATGAGAAATGGTTATGGATATTTGAGGATTCTCCCTAGGGAGATTAGTGGTTGTATGGGATATTTTGTATAAGTCAGATCTATAGAAATACAGTGCTGGTATAATAAATATTTATCATTGATACTTCTTGTTAGAGTTGAGGCACATCTTATATTTCTTGGCATATGGATAAGGGTTTTTTTGTGGTACATGGTTGAGATCTTGTATTTGTGAAGTGGTTGATGTATTGAGAGGCTGAATATCAAAAAGGGTTTGATGTCTAGATCATGTGAGGGTTATTATACTTGTTCATGATTACACACACTTGTATGGCACATGACTAGAGAGAGATATAGATTTTTTGGTAAAGGTTATGTATGAGGATGCATGCACAGGATATAGTTACATTGTGGATATAGTGGTAGGTTGCATATCTATGTGAAATAAGTTGCAGAGGGTCAAAAAATTTCAGAAGAAAGAAAACCCTAGTTTTCAGAAGGTATATGCATGTTGCGTAATAGACAAGATGTGTACATACATAGGCTATTGTATGTATAGGTCATGTACATACGCATGTTGCATAACTACAGGTCGCGTATCTGTGGTATACTAGTTTTCAAAGGGTATATGCAGGCTGCATAATAGACATGACATGTACATACACATGATGTTGTCTATATAGGGTGTGTACATATGTAGGTTGCAAAACTATAGGTCATGTATCTATTGTATTTGGTTGATACATGTTCAGTTCAGGTACATATTGATTGCAAGGTAGTTCTACAGGTTGGTTTCAGTCCAGTGGTACAGGTTGCTTGCAGTTCAGTGGTACAGGTTGGTACATTTTTATAGTGGTATATCTCATAGTGATTGTTTGATAGTGGTTCCATCATTCTACTTCTACGTTAGGGCGGTTGGACGGGGCAAAGATAGGTGGTTGTAGCCACCTTATAGTTGTATCCGTACAACATAGGGGGTTGTATCCTCCTTCTGGTTGTAGCCAGAGAATTGGGGGGTTGGATATTCCCTCAGTTTGTAGCCTGATAAACTAGGGGGTTGGAGGATCCTTCCAGTTGTAGCTAGAAAGCAAAGGATGTCAGTGCTTCCAATGAATGTAATTCTTAAAAACATATAAGAAAAAGAATTTTTTGGTTTTCTCCCGCTTTAGGTTTCCACGTAAAAACACGGGTGTATTGTGTATGTGTATGATTTCTCATTTGTTCAATGTTTATTTACTTTGAAAGTATTGGATGATAATTCTACATTCATATAACACTTGCATTTTGTGGTTAAAAATGATTTAATTTCTCTATTACTGATTCAACCCCCTCTTAGTAATCCAACACCTTTTTCTTGTCTCATTCTCAACCAAATATTTCCATTTCTTAAAAGTATAAAAAATATTAGATTTTTGTCGAAGGAAATAAACCCAAGTTTTTCTTGTTGCATCATCAATAAAAGTAAAATAATAACAAGAGCCAGCAAAAGATGATAACTAAGTTGGTCCCCATACATCTGTATGCACAAGCTCTAACCTTTCACTCTTCCTTTCTTTTCCGACTCTCTTCTATTTTCCATAAACACAGTTGTCACATAAATCGAAATCTAATTTTTTAAGATCTAGAAAGAAATTTCTTTTGTGAAGAATCTGCATAAGAACCTATCTAAAATCACCTTTAACATAATCTTGAAAATGTTTCATATGGGGTTGCATGAAATGAAGCACCTGAATCTAATACCCAAGAATCAATAATATTATCTAAAGAAATAATCAAAGCATCTTGTAACACATCACCTGCTACATTTGCTTCTTGATTTTTCTCATTTCTCCATATATTTGTTTCTTTGGAGCTGTATAGTCATTCTTCATATGTCCTTTCTTCCCACAATTCCAACATTGTATCTTTCCTAGTATGGATTTGCATCTTCCCTTCCTAGAATTCACATGGTTCCCTAGACTCTTTCCTCTTTCCTTTTTCCTTCCTTTGGTATCCACGTTCAATGCATTACCTGATGTCTCACCTATGATTTTGTGTCACATTTCCTCACTAAGGATAACAGCAATAACATCATCAAATTTTAGAGTGTTTCGTCAAAAAACAGAGTTACTTACAGTCATGACCAAGACATTCCAACTTTCCGGAAATGAGCACAAGATTAGAAGATCCCTAACATCATTATCAAAGTTCACTTTTATAGAACTTAGTTGATTGGTAACCGTATTAAATTCATTTAAATGATCTGCAATAGACCCACCTTTTGACATCTTCATATTAAATAATCACTTCAATAGAAATAGCTTGTTGGAGGGCAAGGGTTTTTCATATATTCTAGATAGTTCCTTCATCAGATCCTCCATTGTCTTTTCTTTCGAAATATTGAAATCCATTGATGCTTCCAAGCACAACCATATTTTTCCTAGTGCATTTCTGTAAAGAACCTCTCATTCTTCATCCTTCATGGTCGTCAAATTCTTTTTTATTTTTCCCAATGGTAGGTAAAGATCCTTATAATATAAATAATATTCCACCTGCAACTTCCATAGCTGTTAGTTTTGTCCATTAAATTTCTCAACCTTAAACTTTCCATCTTCCACCATTTCTCCCACTCGAACCAGGAACCCTCATTTCCTGCAAGTTAGCTTTGGCTCTGATACCAGTTGTTAGAAAAGTAGGATCGTGAATCAATAATATAAATCAAATGTGGAAATAAAACAAAGAAGATACACAATATAATAGAGACATGGATATATGTGGTTCACCAATTGTGGGCTACATACACCAGAAAAATTTCTAGGTCCTTCCTTTTTATTATCTAGCAAAATGAAGGGATACAACCTACAATGTACCTTATGTAACCTCCTCTTCTTTCTCTCACAGTATCCTCTCTCAGAATATAATATTCACACACCTACATAGATACAATACAATTCCTTCATAAAAGAGGGTTTTCTTCTAGGGAAAAAATCCCTAAAATAACTTTTACCGTCATATCTGTGACCTTATAATGAACGGTCCATATTGAATATGAAATTACAATATTTTACAAGGAATTTTTTCCCAAAATTTCTCCTCGGGGGCATTGCCCCAAATCCCCCACCAAGAGCGGGGGCTACACCTAGACCCCAGGGATGATTTTAGGGGCTAAATTTTGCTCATGGGATAATTTTCCATGGTTTTTCCCAAAAAAGGATTCACTATTCTAAAAATAATTTGCAAAAATTCTAAAGGACAAATTTATTTTACCTTAAAAATCGCCAAAATTTTATATAAACTATATTAAATTATTAGAAATTTGAATATTTTTACAAAACAAATGCCAAAAATTTATAGTTGGCATATGAAGAATTAGTAATATTCACCAAGGTTTCTACATTTTAAAATAAATTTCCATCCTTAAAATCATCACTGCTAGACCCCCCTAGTGATAGTTGTGGGGGGGCAATCCCCCCCACACCTCCCCATTAGGGAATGGGATCCAAGCACGACTGAAACAAACCTCTGAATCAAGAACATAATTAGGCTCCACAACCAACAATCTTCCGAAGAGTTGACTCCCACCATATAATGTAATGCATTGGTTGTAATTATCACTCCTCAAACACTCAATATCGAAGGATATATAAAAAAGAAATAAGGTAATAGTTCTAATTGATTCTAATAGTACTCATAATTTTATTCATTATAAATTAGCCAAAGATCTCAATTTATTTATATATCCAACAAAAGAGTTTCAAGTAATGATGGAAAATGGATGAACTATCAATTACTTAGGAAAATTCCATAACATCAATCTTACTCTGGGGGAATATGTAATGAATAGTCCAATAATTGATATACCCATGGGTGGTGATGATGTCGTACTAGGAGTCCAATGGTTACAATCATTGGGAAAAATGTCTTTTAATTTTCAATAACTTTTCTTGAAAATTTCATTGGAAGGAAAGGAAATTGAGTTAAGGGGTATCACAAGGAAACATACTAAGGTGATAAGCTCTAATGGAATGAATTTTTTTTTGAAAAAGAGGCATCAGGGTGTAATTGTACACCTATTCTCACTAGATGTTCAAACATCTAAGACATATATTCCTCTAGATATCCAAGGGATTATTGATAAGAATTCCAAAGTATTTGAAGATATTCCCAGAGGTCTTCCACCCACTCGTGATCATGACCATGTTATTCACCTAATTCTTGGGAGTGTTCCTCATAATATTAGGAATGACAGATACCCTTATGCCTAGAAGAGTGAAATTGACTATATGGTTGAAGAAATGTTAGAGGTTGTCATTATTAGACATATCCAAAATTCTTACTCTACACCAGTGGTAATGGTACTCAAGAAAGAGGGCTCATGTTGTATGTGTCTATATTATAGAGATCTCAACAAGATCACCATTAAAGATAAGTTTCTCATTCATGTCATTGATGATTTGTTAGATCAACTACATGGAGCAATATACTTCAAAAATTTGTATCTTCGTTCATGGTATCATCAGATTAGAATGAAGGAAGAAAATATCCCAAAAATGACATTCATAAATCATGAAGGCCATTATGATTTTTTGATCAAGCCTTTTGGCCTTACGAGTGCACCTTCCACATTCCAAGGGTTGATGAATTCCATTTTCAAGACCTTCTTCAAAAATTTGCCTTAGTATTTTTTGATGATATACTAATCTATAGAAAGTCTTGGGAGGATCATGTTCGACATTTTGACAGGGTACTACAGCTACTAAAGGAGAAACAACTATATGACAAACCATCCAAATGTTTCTTTGGGGTGAAGGAGGTAGAGTATTTCCCTCATATTGTATCTCATGAATGTGTCAAGGTAGACCCTAAAAATATTAATGCCATGATGGACTGGTCAATTCCAAAACATTGAAGAATCTTAGAGGATTTTTTAGTTTGACAGGTTACTACCGCAAGTTTGTTCGGAACTATGGAAGAATAGCAACACATTTAACAGAATTAACTAAGAAGGATGCATTTGTATGGACTCCATATGAAACTCAAGATTTTGAACAACTTAAAGAGGTGATGTGCAAAGTTCATGTCTCGACCACACTAGAATTCACAAAACCCTTTATTGTGGAATGTGATTCCTCAAGAAATGACATTGGTGTTGTTTTAATGTAAGAAGGAAGGCCCCTTGATTTTGCAAGTCGACCACTCAAGGGAAAGGACTTACAAAAACACATTTATGAGAAGGAAATGATGGAAATACTACATGCATTACAGAAATAACACCCTTACCTAATAGGTAGGAACTTCAAGATAAAAATAGATCATGACAGTCTTAAATACTTCTTGGAACAAAGACTATCTTCAGAAGAACAACAAAAATGGGTGACAAAGATGTTGGATTATGATTTTCAAATCATCTAAAAAAAAGGGAAGAAAAATGTTGTGGTGGATGCACTCTCAAGAAAGGATGAAGATTTTGAGGCCTTTCTCTGTGCTATATCTATCATCCAAACTGATTGGAAAACAGAAGCAAGGGATGAATGGAACAATGACAAAAACGTGTGGACTCTCATTCAAAATTTGCAACAGGATCCTAGTGCATCAGATACATTTACATGAGAAAATGATTCACTATGGTACAAATATCGTTTATATTTATGTAATAACTCAGAACTCAAACAAAGGGTACTTTTGGAATTGCACACCTCTCAGGTAGGAGGGAACTCAATATTTTTGAAAACCTATCAGAGGGTCAAGAAGGAATTTGTTGCAACCAAATATAGAGTTACTTACAGTCATGACCAAGACATTCCATCTTTCTCGGAATGAGCACAAGATTAAAAGAGCCCTAATGTCATTATCAAATTTCACTTTTATAGAACTTAGTTGATCAGTAACTGTATTAAATTCATTTAAATGATCTACAACAAACCCACCTTTTGATATCTTCATATTAAATAATTGCTTCATTAGAAATAGCTTGTGGGAGGCCGAGGGTTTTTCATATAATCTAGCTAGTTCCTTCATCATTGTTACACATTATTTTGGTCATTCTAATGATTACATCACAGACATGTGTTCAAGACTGAGAAGAGTAGCTTCTTTCCTACCTTACAAAGCTTCTTTTTAGAAAGGGTCTGCAGGCTTCCCATACTACACAATGAGGAAATCCATCATTTCCGCAGGCTACCCTATAGCTGGCCCACAGGATTTCTGTAGGATTCTATATAGGCAGGGTACAGTAGTGTTCCAAAGATAAAAGAGGAAAGAGGTTTCATGAAGTTTCTAGAAGGAGAATATTCTATAATGTGAGGTGGTGTCCATATGGTTGTGATCCTACTGATTTCTCTGATTTGGTGGGATCATCCTCATCCTTTTAACCACATCACCTTCTCCTATATAATCATGGGCTTCTCATGGAAAAGGTTAAGCACAATTGAGAAAGTTCAAGCAGAGAATTGACAAGAGAATAGAATGAAGATCGTGTGAAGAATCCTATCCTTAGTGATGCTTGAGGCCTCCATTTTTCCATCAAGTTTCTGTGGATTATCTTCATGCGAATTTCAGAGCAAGTGTATGTGTGTGTTGGGAGGAAGGACCACTAAAAGGGAACTTGTGACATCAAGGAAATTTGATTGTATCTTCCAATTTTCATTATTATAATACGGTGACACGTTTCTTTCCCATAAAATGATTAGTATTTTATTACATGATTCCTTGATCACATGTTTATGTTATCATTGAATTCTACTATTCTAGCTTGGACGTTGGTTGGTTTGTATTATCATAGATCTGATTCTACAAGAGCACTCAAGTGAAACAGGGACAACAAATATATAAGGAAGTGATTCATAAGGTATGTTATCTATTCCTATTGTGGTAGTAAAACTCACAACTTAGGGGAAGCATCTCGTTCTATCTCGTTTTGTTCTAGATCCAGGTGGATCTAGGGGGATTAGTTCATGTCCACATCTACCGATTTACCCAATAACAAAATTGGCGACTCCACTGGGGAAGAACAACTAGTTTGTGGTTTTTTGTTGGCCATTTTATTTTGACCTATTCTTTTCACTTGATATCAATCTCTGAGTCTCTGGGAGACCCATTCACTCTCCCTGGGTTTAAAAGTCCACTTAGAAGTTTTGTATTTCTCCTAATTTTCTTGATTTTTCAAATACGTCTACACTGCACCTTATAGGTATCCCGTGGAAACCATTCATTTCCACACCCTGGTATTTCCTTCCAGTACGAGATTTCCACACGCTGCACATTTCTGGCTTGTGGAAATCATTCATTTCTGCACTGTGTTATACTTCCCGCCTATGGAGGCGTTTGAAATTTTTTTTGGTTTGGTTTTGGCTTCTACCATGTCCCTGATTTTCTTTAGTCAGCTGGGCAAGTATTTTTAATGTCAATTCTTGAATTCTATTGATTATTTCATCTCGATCTTGATTGGTTTCGAAAATCGAATACCTCTTTTTGATTATTTTTCGATCTTTGTTTTTATCAACAAGGATATAATCTATGGACTTGCGTCCAAGTGCTTGCTCAATCAAAGATTTTGGTTTGGATTTGGATTTGTAAGTTGGTTGCATCTTCTGGATTGCTTAATGATCAGAAAAACATTTCTTGTTCATATTTGAAGAGACATTTTCTTGTCAATTTTTATTTTTATCGCCATTGAAAGATTGATTTGGGTGTTTGTTGAGTGTTTTATTTTCATTGGTTTCTTATCCTTTCTTTGTTCCATTCCTATTTTGGTTTCTGGAAAGGAAAAACTTAAAGTCTTTTTAGTCTTTTAAGGAATCATTTATTCAGAAAATATTGGTGTTTGAAATATTGAAAGAGAATGAATAGTGAAATTACATTGTTGATGATTGTTTGGTACAACATTCAAAAAAGGGAATTGTACATCGTAGTTTGCATTGTTCCGGAAAGATTCTTTCTCCCTACTATAGATAGAATTCATCAAACGAACGTTTGCATCATTCATTTGTATTTGCACGTTATTGGCTCAAAGTCTCACATAACATCAGTTTCATTCCCGTCTCCCTCTTGAGTAACAACAACCTTTAATAATATTGCGAAACTCTAAAATTCAACTAGTAACTTTTTCTAGGGATCTTTTACACCAACATTAGCTAGGCTAGATCTTTGGAATAGGCAGTGAGACACACTCTCCAAAGCACAAAAAACACAATAGTATCTTCTAATAGGGAGTGCCCAAATCCATTTGCAACATTTTTTCTTGGGAATCCCTTCTCACACAAGGGTCAAACCTGAGGTCACATTGAGATTGGCACAATCACTCACCCTTCTTTGTTGGTCTCAGTGTAGAGATTGCATGTATTATGGGGATCACTTAAAGGTATACCCACAATGATGAGTGGAATCCTCTCAAGTTTATTTCTGGCTCGATACCTTGCCCTTGCATGTGGGTCGGATTGTCGATTGTTTCCCCAAGCATCATTGTTGTTTGTGGTAAATTTAGTAGCCTATAACATGTACAATTACTTTTTAGGGTTTTTTAGAAAAACCTCAAGCTTAGTCTTTGTTCGTTCTCATTCTCAAAAAACGATGAGAACGTAACTGAGTATACTTTTGTCATCTTTTCGTACTCGTCATGGTAACACGCAAATAACGAAACTTACGAAGTAATATTTAATTTCTTTTCACACTCTTTAAAAATGAAAAGATTGATGAGTGACCTTGTTCTATTCATGCTCGTAAAAGTATTTTAATAAAATGTTCGATGGGCGATAATATATCACTTTTACGGTCCTGTCGAACTATTTTACGAAAAAGGAACTGAGAGAGTTCTCTTTTAAGTGTTTTTCCAGACTCTATAAACATGAAAAACCTTCAAGTTTTCTATCTTTGGACTCTTTAAACAAACATCGACAGACCCATATGGGATCAAACCCCTCCTTCTTAGGGTTCATTAAAAATACTCAGAGGGACTCATCTGAAGGATGAGCTTACATCAACAATCATATGTTATCCTCCTCAATCTTGCGTAAAAATAAAGCGGTACTCCCCATAAATGGTGGGGGGGAATTTGGGAAAGGGATGTGTCTCTATATTTTTGTTAGTGGAAGTAAGTGTTACCCATGATTTTGGTCGTTATGATGATGTATTGATGATGGTGTACTTAGGCTCTTCATAAGAACTTTCTCTTGAGAAAAGTTACTTTCATCTCTTCCCAGAAAACTCATTTTTGAAAAAGGTTCGCAGGCTACTAATATATTTGGGTGCGAGAATGACTCATTCTCGCAGGCTGCTTTAATCCAGGGTGCGAAATTCTCTCACTATGTTGAATATCTAGGGTGCGAACTCTTCCTAAAGCATGGAAAAAGATGAATTCTCGATGTTTCTAGAAGGGAATCTTCTAGAAGGATGGGTTGGCATTCGAATGGTTATCCTTGTACTGGATTCCCTGATATTGTGGGATCATTCTTATCCAAGTAACTATCTCATTCTCTCCTATATTGAGGGAATTCTCATGGAAAAGGTTAAGTAAGATTCATTGGAGAATTGGTGAAAGAATTGTGTGAAGGACTTAGCTTGAACAACAGCTTGGAGACTCTAGCAAGTCTATCAAGAGGATTTGATCTTCTTCCTGCAAGGATTGAGCAAGTGTGTGTGTTGGAGCCAAGAGCCATCGAAAGGAAGCTTGCGACATCAAGGCGATCAGGTTGTAATCTTTACTTTCAATCAATATGATACAGTGGCATGTCCCTTTCCCATAAATCTATTCTCACTTTATTGTGTAATTCCTTGATCATACACATAAGTTGACTGTTGAATATATTTTTCTATCTTCACTTTGGTTGGTTTGTGTTGTCTTGGTCTTGACCTCACGAGAGCACTGGAGTGAAGAGGGAGCAACATAGACCCTAGGAAGCGATATAAAGGTATGTTACTTGTTCCTTCCTACTAGTTAATTCAATGGTCAAAACTTAGGGAAAGAGTCATGTCATGTCATGTTTTGTTCTAGATCCAGGTGGATCGAGAGAGATCTGTTAGTGTCTGCACCTACTGATTAGTTCAATAATAGTAAGCGTCGCTCTTGAACATGGAACCCCCTTTATCATTTGAATCCGGGTTGGGAAATCCATTTTCCTCTCGTCTGACTTTCTGCAAGTTCATATCTTGGGTCGTCTTTGAGTCAATGCTGCCAAGCCCAGTGTCATGTCATCCATATGTTCAAGAGAAGTTCAACCAAGCCCTCTATTAAGTCGGCCATATGCAATTGTCAATTCCTATCATGTCATCCTTCCTTGTGTCCATTCCAAATCATATTCGTACTTTTCTCTACCCTAAATATGTTACTTGTTTCATGTCATTTGATGGGGGATACATCAAGGCCCTCATGTGATGAGCCTTTTCTTGTCGACTTCATCTCATTATCCAGGAATGAGACTTAGAAACTACTTAGTGCCTTAGAGCCTACATGCCTCAATGGCAGGTTTCTTTTCTTTCGACAGTGGATTTACATCATATATCCCTAATCGAGAGATTCCATCGAGTGTTCGACCTCAACTCATTTATTCACACTCATTGGATTGTACTATCATACCTTGGGGGTCATTGACATCAATGGTGATTTCCCTCTCACTTGTTAATGGATTTCATTAAACAATCGGTAATCAAGTGGCTTCTGACCATGTTAGACTTCAACACTTGTAATCACATGGCCAAATTCGTACTAACGGATGACAAGATTCTAGACCCTGGACCTCATCATTTTTTATCCAGATTTTGATGGAGTATTTATGATTTAAGTTGGCACATAGATCCACTTTTTGTTTATCATGGCTATGTGTGTGTCTAAATTTTCCTATACATAGATCCACAGTGTATTCCTGGTGGCTATGTAGAATATTGATGACATGGATCCACTGTGTATAATTGGTGGCCATGACTTATATTTATGATTTCAATCATTTATAGTCTGAACATGGGAATGCCTACTTCAAACATGATGTAATATTATGTGGATGCTTGATTATTTGTAGGTTCCTAATTGGTGTGCTCCTCGTTCTTGACACACACATGCATTTTTACAAAGTATTTCAGTTGTCATGAGTTCCAGCCTCATACTTTGGGGGCCATTATGTTACACATTATTTTGGTCATTCTAATGATGGCATCACAGACATGTGTTCAGGCTCCCAACATGGTTTTTTCCTGAGAAGAGTAGCTTCTTTCCTACCTTACAAAGCTTCTTTTTAGAAAGGGTTCGCAGGCTTCCCATACTACACAGTGCAAAAATCCATCATTTTTGCA
Organism: Picea engelmannii; assembly: GCA_009831015.1. Taxonomy (NCBI): domain Eukaryota; kingdom Viridiplantae; phylum Streptophyta; class Pinopsida; order Pinales; family Pinaceae; genus Picea; species Picea engelmannii. The sequence goes on along the minus strand of ML777035.1, from coordinate 167,673 downwards.
GGCTTCCCTATAGCTGGCCCATGGGATTTATGTAGGCTGCTATATAGGCATAGTGCGGCAGCATTCCAAAGCTAAAAGAGGAAAGAGGTTTCATGAAGTTTCTAGAAGGGGAATCTTCTAGAATGTGAGGTGGTGTCCATATGGTTGCGATCCTACTGTTTTCTCTCATTTGGTGGGATCATCCTCATCCTTTTAACCACTTCACCTTCTCCTATATAATCATGGGCTTCTCATGGAAATGGTTAAGAAAAGTTGAGAAATATCAAGAAGAGAATTCACGAGAGAATAGACTGAAGATCGTGTGAAGAATCCTATCGTTAGTGATGCTTGAGGCCTCCATTTGTCCATCAAGATTTTGTGGATTATCTTCATGTGAATTTCAGAGCAAGTGTATGTGTGTGTTTGGATGAAGGACCAATAAAAGGGAACTTGTGACATCAAGGCAATTCGATTGTATCTTCCACTTTTCATTAGTATAATATGGTGACACATTTCTTTCCCATAAAATGATTAGTATTTTATTACATGATTCCTTGATCACATGTTTAGGTTGTCATTGAATTCTACTATTATACCTTTCACGTTGGTTGTTTTGTATTATCGTAGATCTGATTCTACAAGAGCACTAAAGTGAAACAGAGACAACAAATATATAAGGAAGTGATTCATAAGGTATGTTATCTATTCCTATTTTGGTAGTAAAACTCAATGATCACAACTTAGGGGAAGCATATTGTTCCATCTCGTTTTGTTCTATATCCAAATGGATATAGGGGGATTAGTTCATGTATGCATCTACATATTTACCCAATAACAATCAGATCCTCCATTCTCTTTTCTTTTGAAATATTGAAATCCACTGATGCTTCCAAGCACAACAATAATTTTCCTAGTGCCTTTCTGTCAGGAACCTCCATTCTTCATCCTTCATGGTTGTCGACTTATTTTCTATTCTGCCCAATGGTAGGTAAATATCCTTTTGATATAAATAATCTTCCATCAACAACTTCCATAGCTGGTAGTTTTGGACATTAAATTTCTTGACCTTAAACTTTCCATCTTCCACCATTTCTCCCACTCGAACCAGGAACCCTCCTTTCCTACAAGTTACCTTTGGCTCTGATACTAGTTGTTAGAAAAATGGGATCACGAATCAATAACATAAATCAAATGTGGAAATAAAACAAAGAAGATACAAAATATAATAGAGACACAGATATATGTCATTCACCAATTGTGGGCTACATCCACCAGAGAAATTTCCAGGTCCTTCCTTTTTATTATCCAACAAAATAAAGGGATACAACCTACAACGTACCTTATGTAACTTCCTCTTCTTTCTCTCACAGTATCCTCTCTCAGAATACAATATTCACACACCTACATTGATACAATACAATTCCCTCATAAAAGAGGGTTTCCTTCTAGGGAAAAAATCCTTAAAATAAATTTTACCGTCATATTTGCGACCTTATAATGAACGGTCCAGATTGAATATGAAATTACAATATTTTACAAGGAATTTTTTCCAGGAAAATCTCTTCGGGGGCATTGCCCCGAATCCCCCACCAAGGGGGGGGGGGGGGGGGGGGGGCCCCCCCNGGGGGGGGGGGGGGGGGGGGGGCTACACCTAGACCGCAGGGATGATTTTAGGGGCTAAATTTCGCTCATGGGATAATTTTCCATGTTTTTTCCCAAAAAATGATTCACTATTCTAAAAATGATTTTCCCAAATTCTAAAGGACAAAATTATTTTTCCTTAAAAATCGCCAAAAATTTATATAAACTATATTAAATCCTTAGAAATTTGAATATTTTTACAAAAAAATTGCCAAACATTTATAATTGGCATATGAAGGATTAGTAAGATTCGCCAAGGTTTCTACATTTTAAAATAAATTTCCATCCTTAAAATTATCCCTTCTTGACCCCCCTGGTGATAGTTTTGGGGGGACAAGCCCCCCCACACCTTCCCGTTAGGGAATGGGATCCAAGCACGACTGAAAAAAACCTCTGAATCAAGAAGATAATTAGGCTCCACACCCAACATTATTCTGAAGAGTTGACTCCCACCAGATAATGTAATGCATTGGTTGGAATTATCACTCCTCAAACCCTCAATATTTAAGGATATATAAAAAATAAATAAGGTAATAGTCCTAATTGATTCTAGTAGTACTCATAATTTTATTCATTATAAATTAGCCAAAGCTCTCAATTTCTTTATATATCCAACACCAGAGTTTCAAGTAATGATTGAAAATGGATGAACTATCAATTTCTTAGGAAAATTCCATAAGATCAATCTTACTATGGGGAAATATATAATGAATAGTCCAATAATTGATATACCCATGGGTGGTGTTGATGTCGTACTAGGAGTCCAATGGTTACAATCATTGGGAACAATGTCTTTTAATTTTCAATAACTTTTCTTGAAATTTTCTTTCAAAGGAAATGAAATTGAGTTAAGGGGTATCACAAGGAAACCTAGTAAGGTGATAAGCTCTAATGGAATGAAAAAAATATTGAAAAAGAGGCATTAGGGTGTAATTGTACAACTATGCTCACTATATGTTCAAACATCTAAGACATCTATTCCTCTAGATATCCCAGAGGTCTTCCACCCACTCGTGATCATGATCATTCTATTCACCTAATTCCTGGGAGTGTTCCTCCTAACATCAGGAATGACAGATACCCTTATGCCAAGAAGACTGAAATTTACCATATGGTTGAAGAAATGTTAGAGGTTGGCATTATTATACATATCTAAAATTCTTACTCTACACTAGTGGTAATGGTACTCAAGAAAGAGGGCTAATGTTGTATGTGTTTATATTATAGAGAGCTCAATAAGATCACCATTAAAGATAAGTTTATCATTCATGTCATTGATGATTTGTTAGATTAACTACATGAAGAAATCTACTTCACAAAGTTGGATCTTCATTCATGGTATCATCAGATTAGAATGAAGGAAGCAAATATCCCAAAAATGACATTCAGAAATCATGAAGTCCATTATGAACTTTTGGTCATGCCTTTTGGCCTTACGAATGCACCTTCCACATTCCAAGGGTCGATGAATTCCATTTTCAAGCCCTTCTTCAAAAACGTGTCTTAGTATTTTTTTATGATATACTAATCTATAGAAAGTCTTGGGAGGATCATGTTTGACATTTTTACAGGGTACTACATCTACTAAAGGAGAAGCAACTATATGAAAAACCATCCAAATGTTTCTTTGGGGTGAAGGAGGTAGATTATTTGGGTCATGTTGTATCTCATGAATGTGTCAAGGTAGACCCTAACAATATTAATGCCATGATGGACTGGTCGATTCCCAAAGCATTGACGAATCTTAGAGGATTTTTGGGTTTGATAGCTTACTACCGCAAGTTTGTTCAGAACTATGGAAGAACAACAACACATTTAACAGAATTAACTAAGAACGATTCATTTTTATGGACTCGAGAGGAAACTCAAGATTTCGAACAACTTAAAGAGACAATGTGCAAAGTTCATGTCTTGACCACACTAGAATTCACAAAAACCTTTATTGTGGAATGTGATTCCTCAAGAAATGGCATTGGTGTTGTTTTAATGCAAGAAGGAAGGCCCCTTGATTTTGCAAGTCGACCGCTCAAGGGAAAGGACTTACAAAACCCATTTATGAGAAGGAAATGATGGAAATACTACATGCATTACAGAAATGGAACCCTTACCTAATAGGTAGGAACTTCAAGATAAAAACAGATCATGGCAGTCTTAAATACTTCTTGGAACAAAGACTATCTTCAAAAGAACAACAAAAATGGGTGACAAAGATGTTGGATTATGATTTTGAAATCATCTAAAAAAAAGGGAAGAAAAATGTTGTGGCAAATGCACTCTCAAGAAAGGATGAATATTTTGAGGCCTTTCTTTGTTCTATCTCTATCATCCAACCTGATTGGAAAACAGAAGCAAGGGATGAATCGAAGAATGACAAAAAAAGGTGGACTCTCATTCAAAGGTTGCAACAGGATTCCAGTCCATAAGATACATTTACATGGGAAAATGATTCACTATGGTACAAATATCATTTATATTTATGTAATAACTCACAACTCAAACAAAGGGTACTTTTGGAATTGCACACCTCTCAGGTAGGAGGGAACTCAATATTTTTGAAAACCTATCAGAGGATCAAGAAGGAATTTTTTTGGGATGGAATTAAAACTGATGTTCAAATTTTTGTGACATAATGTTTGGTTTTCCAACAAAATAAGGCGGAAACAATTAAGACCCCAGGTATTTTACAACCATTATCCATCCCAAGTCAATGATGGGAGGAGGTTTTCATGGATTTCATCACAGGGTTACCAAAGTCTGAAGGAAAGAGTCTCATCATGGTGATTTTTGATAGAATTACCAAGAATGTAGACTTTGTGAACTCTCTCATCCTTTCAAATCCAATATAATTTCCACTGCATTCATGGATACAGTTAAAAAGCTACGTGGAAGCCCAAATATTATTGTAAGTGACAAAGATCCCATCTTCACAGGACATTTTTGGACATAATTGTTTTCTTGTTTAGGTTCTCAATTGGCTCATAGCTCATCTTATCATCATCAATTTGATGGAAAAACTGAGATAATGAACAAATTTTTGTAAGGATACCTTCATTGCTTCATCTCTGATAAAAAAACACAATGGTTCAAGTTGTTACCCTTGGCAGAATGGTGGTATAACACTTCCTTTCATACTGCAACAAAAATGACACCATTTATGGTTCTCTATGGATATCACCCATTGTACATCACTTCTTATCTAAAAGAAAAATATAAGGTTCAATAAGTGGAGAATTACATCAAGCATCAACAAAAGTTCTCCAACTCTTAAAGGACAACCTGACCATGGCACAAAATTTCATGAAAAAACAAGAAGATCAACATCATAGTGAAAGAAGTTTTGAGGTAGGGGATTGGGTATTTTTAAGACTACAACCATACAAACAGATGTCCCTCAAGCAAGCTGATAAGGATAATAAATTATCACTGAAGTACTATGGCCCTTATAAGGTGTTGAAAAAGATTGGTACTATAGCATACAAATTGGATTTGCCTACATCTTCGCGAGTACACCAACTTTTCCATGTTTCAGGCTTAAAGAATGTTATAGGTGATAATATCCCAATTCAAACTATATTTATAGAACTTAATGAGGAAGGAAAAAGAATATTGGAGCCAGAAGTGATCACTGACACAAGAATTCTCCAGCTAAGGAATAGATCCATTTCAGAGTATCTCATTAAGTGGAAGAAACTACTTGCCGAAGATTCCACTTGGTAATATGAGTCTTTTATATAGAAGCATATAGAATTACTCAAACATAGAGGACAACAATATTTTTAAGGGGAGGGGCATGTTAAGCCCTAAATAGTGGCTCGTTACCCCTTAATTGGGGCATATTAGATTATTATTTTTATTTTATTTATGTCACCTTGGGTTCATTAGTTGTAATTGTACCCCCTAGTCTCTTGAATATACCACCTCCTAGTCTCTTGAATATACCGAGGAGACCCTTTCATTTGGAATCATATTGTATTTGTGAATTTATGTGGTGTATAAGGAGGTTTTCCCCTCTAAGAAGCTTATTATTTGAAATTATCTCTTTGTCAAGGCATGGAGTACTTATTCTGATGTTTTTATTCTATTTGGATATTTGTTTCCTAACAAGATGGGTTCTTCGGATATCACCATGTTCAAATTTCCAAGGACGATAAGATGAAGAATACTTTCACTACCATGTGGGGATCATTTGAATAAAATGTTATGTATTTTAGGATTAATAATTCCCCAACAATATTTTCTCAGATTGTGATTGCAACATTCTAAAATTTCATTCATAAGTTCCTTTAATTATACCTAGATGATTGGACTGTATATAGCTTACTTAAAGAGCACATTGGGCTACTATGATTGATGTTGGATTCATGTATATATATACAAATTTCCCTTAATCTGAGAAAGTGTATTTTTTGTGTCCCATTTGGGAATCTACTAGGCCATATTGTTTGTGGGGAAGGAGTGCTAGTAGATCATGAGAAAATTGTATTTCTTCTTAATATGCCTTCCCTTACCTCTGTCAAGCAGTTGTGATTGACCCTGGGACATATGCGATATTACCGTCAATTTATCAGGGGTTGTGTGAGCATAATATCACCTTTGGAACAACTTCTCAAGAAATTTGAAGGGTTTCGTTGGACTCAGAACTATGATAAAGAATTTGACCTACTAAAATAAAAGTTGAGCATTGCACCCATTTTGAATGGAAAATTGAATTTGATGTAATATCGATTCCTATGCAGTTGCACTCAATGTTATTTTTTGACAACTAGGGGAAGGAAACTTGGACCATCCTATATACTTCACTAGTCACAAACTTTCCCAAGCTGAACACAACTACACCACAACCAAAAGGGAAGGTTTGACTATGGTGTATGCTTTACAAAATTTTAGGCATTATTTGCTTGGAAGTCTTTTTAAATTTTTTACTGGCCATTCTTATTTGAAGTATTTGGTGAACAAACATGTGTTATAAGGTCGCATTTGTAGGTGGTTTTTTTTTGTTTCAGGAGTTCTCTTTTGAGCTCCTTGTTAATCCTAGAAAGTTAAATTTTGGGTCATATCACTTGTCTCGGCTAGAGTCCGAACAAAGTGGTCGATCTGTAGATGAACAACTCCCATATTCATATCTATGCTATATTGAGGCCATTCTTACTGATCTGTTGGATATTTTCCTATTCCTAACTACTAGTACTATGTCGAGAGGATATTTTGTGACCCAAATGAGGCACCTCATGGTTCACGTAGTGGAATATCAATTTATTGTGGGTAAACTCTAAAAATTGGGATTGGATAATATCTTGTGGCCTTGTGTGATAGACCATGAAATACATGATATTTTATGGGAATGTCATGGTGTATTTGCAGGAGTACACATTGGTAGAAAGGAAACCACTAGAAAGATCTTACTAGAAGGAATATGGTGGCCTACAATGTTTAAAGATTCTAAGGAATATGCTCGATCATGTGATGTATGTCGAAGAGTGGGAAAACCATGACACCATAATGAATTTCCTCTACACCATGTTTGCACACAACAAGCTCTTAAAAAATGGGTTGTTAATTGCATTGGTTGAATAAATCCTCCAACTAAGAATTCAAAGGCCAGATACATAATTACCCCAACTGACTACCTGAATCTCTAGGTTGAAGTAGATATTATTTGGGATTGTTCTACGGCCACTGCAACATGGTTTCTTTTTTAGACTATTATTACTAGGTTTGGTTGTCCTCGGAGCTTGACGAGTGACCAAGGATCCCACTTTATCAGTGAAACTATATTGACTCTTACCAGAGAATATTTTATTAATCATCATAAGATTAGTCCCTACCATATACAAGCTAATGGAATGGTGGAAGCATTTAATAAAATCTTAGAGATGGGGTTGATTAATGTTTGTTGTGAAAATTGGGATGAGTGTGTTCCATATTGAAAAAGTATACCCCGTATTAACTAATATATGGCCAAGACAAAGTTGTTCCACTTGAGTTTCTCACCCTAAGTCTATTCATTGCACAAGCTAACAAGATCCTGACCGAGGATGAATCCATTGTTGCATGGGTGGAGGAACTATTGGAACTTGAGGAAGATAGATTCTTAGGAAATTTTCATCAAAAAGTGGAGAAAGCCTGGTAAAATTCCTGGAACGATCGACATATAAATCATAAACCACTTTTGCAAGGTGACTTCAGTCTCTTATATGACATTAAGTGTCAGAAACATCCAAGAAAGCTCCAAAAACACTAGATTGGTCCTTTTATAGTTGCAAAAATCCATGAATCTGAAGTTTTCAAATTGGTGCAACTCAAAGAAATTATTCGACCTGGCTGGGTAATGGGTGCATGCCTAAATCCCTACCTGGCTACTACATAATTAGAGTTTCATTACGCTCATGGTTCCAGGAGTGCGTTAGTAAGTAGGATTTCCATTTATGTGTCTCTTTTATTTGCTGTCAATAAATGGTGATGTGTTCTATGTTTACATGTCTTAGCGATTTGTTGTCCTATCCAACTCATCCAACCTAGATATTCACTTTGTGTTATTGGAGGTCGTAGTCACATCATCTCATACTCAATGATGTTGAAATTTGAATTTTATGCCCTTGTTTCATCACAATCCATATTTATGAGCGGAATGAAATGAAACCACAGATTTATAATGTTAACACGGAGACATAGTGAACAATAACATAGATATAGTAAAACTTGACTTCTATTAAATAAGAAATATCTTGAAAACTGGAAAATGAAGACTGAAAACAAGCTTTCTATAATGGTGACAGCTTATCTTTGAGAAGAGATATGATGAATATGCTCATTCTCAATATGAATTCCAAAACCCTAGACATCAAAAAACCTAACCCTAGGAGATGAAGTGCCAAAATTAATGTGGGCCCCATTGGGGTAAGTTAGTACATTAACTTCCTCAGGTCGTAACTTTTGCACATGATCTTCATTTAGGGTGCACGATAGCTCATTGGAAAGGTATTGATGAGGAGATTCATTTAGGGGGATCAATAAAATCCTTTCGCTATTATTGAGGTGCCCTATCACTAAAAAAATTCATTTAGGCCCTCATACTGGCCCCATAAGTTAAAAACTGCTAAAAATAATAAATTGCTAGAAAATTATTTTGAGCTAGTTGGAAAAGGTGGGTGGCCATTGATATCCACCTAGATAAATCCTCCCTCCTTAGGAAGAAATAGTCTCCATTTCATTTATTTCCCCCATCAAATGAGGAAATTCTGCTGAATTTGGCCCTGAGTGAGTCACTTGCCTTGGTGTAGGAGTTGCTCTGCTTTGGCAACCCAACAAAGTTGGATCCTCTACTGGTGAGTGCCCTTGACCTTGTCCATGATATGATCAGTGGATGCATGTTCCACATAGTCAGGATTGAGCTCTTTTGGTTTCAATTTTTCTGCTATCTCTGAGGTGTCCAATAATGGTGGAAAATAAGGTCAAAGGAGGTACACATTGAACATTGGGTGCAAGCCAAGGAAGGGGGGTAGGTTGAGCTCAAAAGAATTGTTACCTACAACCTTGGTAAGGGTGTAAGGCCCATAATGGAGTGGATGAAGCTTTCGATGAGTCCCTGTAAGGTGTTCTTTCTACAAGTGCAACCAAAATTTGTCTCTCACCCAAAACCGGTGTGGCACCTGGTGTTGATCATGGTGCTACTCGTACTTGGCATTGGAATTATGTAAAATATAATGAACCTGTTGGTGGATGTGTTGGATCTACTCAATGAAATGGGTTCCTTTGTCAGATTCAATTAGATCATGCGATGAGTCTTCCTGGGTGGCCACAAGGGGTAGTGAAACATCCATGGGACCCAAGAGTTTAAATCCCAACCCCACATGAAAAGGGTTATGGTTGGTTGAGATATGTATGTCTCTATTTTAGCTTTGTTGAAAATAGGGAAGAATCTCATTCCAGGTGTGAGCGTTCTTGGAATTGTACATGCACAGGATGTGCACGATCATTCGGTTGATGATCTCAATTTGGCCATTCATCTAGGATTGGAAGGAAGTGGAATTGTTGAGCTTGGTGTCTAGTAGTGACCAGAGGCTCGACTAGAATGTTTTGAGGAAATGATTTTCCTAATCTGAGATAATGGTTTGTGGGATACAAAAGTGTACCCACACTCGTTGAAATAAAATCGTGACAATGTCCTCCACCATGATGCTCTTCTTGCAGGTGACTAAAATCATCATCTTGGAAGAGTGATCAACAACCAAAAAAACAAATTCATTTCCCCACCCAATGGAACAGAGGCCTAACATGTAGTCAATTGATATGGATTCATAGGGCCTATCAGGAATAGGTAGAGGAATGTACATGGCTTGTTTCTTGATGGTCGGTTTTTCAATAGCGTAGGAAGTGCAAGACCAGATATACTTGTTGACATCCTGTCAAAGTTTCGACTAGTATAAATGGAATTGCAACACTACCACTGTATTTTCCATGCAGAAGTGTCTCGCCACCCGACTGTAGTGGGCTTCCTAAATTAACTTCACTCGGTCTCTTGAGGGAATGAAGACATGGTTGAGATGGCACAACAGCTAGATCTGGATATGGGAATTTTTGATAGATGTGTTGGTGCCCAACATCTCGCAGGCATTGTTGAAGTTGAGATCCATCCCATAGAGGTGGGTCCACCAAGAGGTCTCATGCTTATAAGAGACTATCACTATGGTGAGTGTCACGACTGGAGGTTGGTTGAGGAAATCAATGACCTGGTTGGTACTTAGCATTTTATAATTGATGTTGAGGTATAACTGCTACAAATATGTGGACCACTTCTAATGGTGATCGTTCTTCAATTTTCCTTGTGTCTACATGAATTGTAGAGGCTTATGATCAGTGTGGATGAATGTCTCCTTCCTGACAATGTAATTCCTCCACTGGCGGTAGGCTTGCACAATGGATTACATTTGTTTATCGTAAGTAGGGTACTTATAGATGCAATATGATAGTTTCTCACTATGATAGGCCATGGGGTGGTAATGTTGAGTGAGGACTATGCCCATAACATAGTCTAAAGAATATGTCTCAATCTCAAAGGGTTGTTGCAGGTCAGGTAATGAGAGAACCGGTGTTGAACACAGGCATTGCTTCAGATCATCAAACACTTTTTGTTGGTACATGCCCCACACAAATTTTTCCTTACCATTGCCTCTGTTTATTTAACTAAGGGACCATGCAATATGGAACAATCCCAACATGATCCTGTAATAAAAATTGGCAAGGCATAAGAAGCTCTGAATCTCAATGAGCATGGTTGGGGTTGGCCAGTCACAGATGGCTTGGATATTGGTTGGATAAACATGCAAACCATGTGCCTCAACATTGTAGCCTAGGTATTGTACCTTGTTCATGCTGAAGGAGAATTTTTCTAAGTTGGCATATAGCTATCACAGAGTGTACACAGAGCCTGTTGAATATGTAGCAAGTGTTCTTCCCAGGTCCCGTTGTAGACGAGGATGGAATCTAGATACACCACCACAAAATAATTAGTGAAAGAACATGGGATATCGTCCATCAACCTCATGAAATTTGTTGGGGAATTCGTCAAACCAAAGGGCATGAACAACCATTCAAAAACACCTTGTTTTGACTTGAAGGTAGTTTTCCATACATTTGTTTTTTCTATTGGGACGTGATGGAAACCATACTTCATATCAATCTTATTGAATTATTTTCTCCCCTTTATATGATCAAGGAGATCATCAATTTAGGGAATTGGGTATCGGTTCCCGAATGTGATTTTTTTAGGGCTCGGTAATCAACGCAGAGTCGCCAGGTCTCGTCTTTGTTCTGCACCAACATGATTTGGATTCCACAAGGTGATGATTTGGGTCGTATGTTCCCCTTATGGAGAATTTATTGGATCTGATGATTTAGCTCCTCATTTTTTATTAGAGAGTGACGATATACTAGCCCATTTGGTAGCAGTGCATTGGGGGTCATATCAATGGGATTCTTGACATGACAATGTAGAGGTACTTTAGTAGGTGATGACAAGACATCTATTGCATGGAGAGGTCATCCAAGGAGGCCATGGATGTGAATGAAACCTTTCTCTCACTCTAAGAGTGAATCATGAAGAAGAAAAACTTCTCGGTATGAGAAATGACATTCCTACATTGCTTGGAAGACATCAAGGAAATAGAACTAGGTGGGACTACCTTGGGTATCCTGTACAATTTCCTGTTCAAAGTAATAATAACACTGTGAGGCCTAGACTCATATACAACACGATGTTTCCATAAAAAAGGTTGTCCCAAGTAAAAATCACAAACTTCAAGGGGAGAAACATTACACAATACCTCATATTTGAATGTCTCAATGTCATATGACATGTGACATTGTTGGCTAATGAAAAGATCACTTCATGGACGAAGCCATTCGATGGTGTAGGGCTACAGGTGCAGCATTGTTAGCAGGGATAGATGCTTGAGGACCTCTGTTGAGATGAGGTTCTTCTGGATACCATTATCAACGATAAAGTGAAGTGAATGAAAGAGGTGCTCGTCTTCCTCTGTCTCATTAGGTTCACTAGGCTAGATCTTGGTGGAAGCAACAGTAGAACTAGGTTTCGCATCAATGATTTGTTTCCCCTTATTTGGTTCTAAATTAGAGTCAAAACCTACATCTGATTCAAAGGCTTTTACTTCAACCACTAATGACTGCTTTGAGAAACAATCAACAATGTTATGCCAGGGGCTCTTATGAAAGTCGTACCAATTCCCGGTATCTTTCTTTGTCTTCCCATTGTCCTTCTTTACTTGCGTCTTGGACTGGTTTTCATGAGGTTTCCCATATTTGGTTTTTCCTTTTTTTTGTGGGTTAGGGCTACCCTTTCCCTGATTTTCCTGTGAGCAGTTCCTAGACCTAAACTGTCATGTATCTTTTTTAAACCTCTGCTCAATTTTGACAGCATATCAATAGGTCATGCCCAAGGAAGAGATGTCTAAAAACTCCATTTTTTTCTTGATGTATCTATGCAGACTGTTGCGGTACTTGAGCACCATATGTTGCTCAAAATAATTGATACCCATCTTGGTGCACAAGGTATAGAAGACATTGGTGAACTCTGGGATTGTTTCATCTCTTTCCTATCGTAGTTTGGTCCATCTTGTATACAAGTCATCATAACTTCCAACAGGGTAGTATTGTTCCTTAATATCATCCCTGAAGGAATCCCAAGTGGGTGCAACTGCAAATAATGTGGATCGTTCTGTTTCATTTTTCTCACATAAACTATCCCACCAATATTTGACATGGGGGATGGCCTTGAGGAGCGCAAATATAATATTTTCTCTATCGGAAAAGTTGTGGACAGAAAAACATACTTCTAGAAGGTTTAACTAGTTATCTACAACATCCGCATCTATTTGACCTTAAAATATAGGAATATCAAAATCAATTTGTACCTTAAAGGGGGTGATGCTTCTTCTTGAGGTGGATACATCACTTGTTGGCAGCCGTCAAAGGATTTGTGTGAATATGTCCATCATCCCTTGTCCCGTTGTCTTTGTTTTCTCCCTCCATGGGCAGTTTCTTGGGTGTGCAAGAGAATTTTTCCTCAAGAGAAACAAGCGCGATACCCAACTCAATATACCTTGACCATGTCGAGGACATGCATTAAGAAAAAACAAGGAAAAGAAAAATATGATACCATTGATCCATATTTATGATCAGAACAAAAGGAAACCACATATTTATAATGTTAACATAGATACACAGTGAAAAATGATAGAGATATAGTAAAACTTGACTTCTATTAAATAAGAAATATGTTGAAAACTATAAAATGCACACTGAAAACAAGCTTGTTAGAATGGTGGCATCTTATCTCTGAGAAGAGATGTGACAACTACTCTCATTCGCAAGAATATGCGTACAATGAGTCTCTAAAGGAATATTTAAAATAAATATGAATTCCAAAACCCTATACATCCAAAAAATTAACCCTAGGAGATGAAGCGCCAAAAATCATGTGGGCACCGTTGAGGTAAGTTAGTACATTAACTCCCTGGGGTCGTAAATTTTGCATACGATCTTCATTTAGGGTGCACAATATCCTGTTGGAAGAGTATTGATGAGGAGATTAATTTAGGGATCTCAATAAAAGATTTCAGCTATAATTGAGGTGCTCAATCGTGAAAAAAACATTGTTTAGGCCCTCAAACTGGACCCAGAAGTTAAAAACTGCTAAAAATAGTAAATTGACAGAAATTTTCTTTGATCCAATTGGAAAAGGTTGGTGGCCACTGATATCCACCTAGATCACATCACGTGGGTTGTTAAAATATGTTAGTACCTTTTTACCCGTCATTACGTCTTTCCTTGTCATAGTCACTTTAATATCAACAACTGTCCATATTTTTTCCAATTAACTGCTTGCCTGCTCATCACTTTCTTGAATTGATTTAATATCATGCAACCAACTTTCCACTTATGTGTGTACTTTCCAAAATTATGCCGTGAATGTTTCCACGTTCAATGGATTGAGTCCACTTTAATTCCCACTCTTATCACCTTGTAATATTCAATGCATGGTTGTCGCATCACCCTCTACATTTTTCTTATAAGCACAGGTTTGGTCAACGAATCAATATTCTTGTAGTTTTATCACTCTAACTATATACTCAATTATGGCACCCAGTGAGCTCTCTGTGAATTTTTGTTTGCGACCCCATTTCCATGTTCACTTCGTCTACCGCCGAAATTCTACTACCATGGTTTGTGCCTTTGGTCAGGGATTTGACCCCAAATTCACTTCTCCACTTACAGTTGTTATTCGAACCAAATTCATCAACCCTCAGGTTGAAGTTTTAGATGATCTCCATGGAAAGTTGGAACACATACAACTGGTGGACATTGAATTCACTAATGCTTCATAGTACTCGTCCATGGAAATTCATACATTTCAATACTGCATCACCTTATATAATGGTTTGGTCTAGTGGAAATGGAAGTAATCGGTCATGCCCCTATGAGACAACATGCTTGGGAATATGTAGGACTTACTGGATTTCAGCACCACTAGTGAAGTCGCCAAATGCATTAAATTCATAATAACTCAAGTCCACAACAACACCCTATTGATGGACAAGGGATACCCCATACATGTGGAAGACATCCACCATCTGATAGGATTTTCCATGATAGGTCAAAATGTATCAGATGACTTCTAGTGTTATGGGAAGCATGGTAAGAAAAAAAGTACACTCACTCTCTATGAGCTCTATGGAACTCTCCAGGGATTTCATGGTGCTCTTATAGAGCCCATTAATGATCCACAGGTTTTTTTTTCTTGCTATGTCATCATTGGAAAGGTAATAAAAAACTTTACATGAAACGAGTGTACACTGGATGCCATAGTGATGGTTGAATTCACAGAGAATAGCACATTGATGAACTGGTACTAGTATCTACTCCAAGAGATGTTACAGGCCTATGAAAACATCCATGAGAGGACCACTCATTTCATTTAAATCTACCTTATTGTCACTTTTATGATGTGGAAATGGCTACCTCCCCACGACCAAAGACTTGCTCATGGTTCAGATCCTCACATTGCCAAGTTATTTGATTCTTGGCATGCTCAAAATTTGGTCAAGAATGTTGTTGAGCACAATGTTTTCCTTGCACAGTTGCATAGTGAGATGGTCACCACAACTCAATGGCTCAGGATTCCATAAGAGATCCCCAACAAACATACCTACCACATCTGGTTCGGTATGAATCATGGCAATACTTTTGTGCAGTCATTCGGTGTTGCATCAACACTATTTCATATAAATCCTTTTCCATTTTATCTAGATGAAGTGTCTTTTAACAAGGAGGCTAGAGAGTAGCTAGAGGTCCTAAGGCAAGATATGTTGACAGGTGTTTACTACACCTTTTTGTCCATTTCACAAAGGTATTCCCCAACAGAAACATTAGGTGCAGGCCTTAGTGCAAGCAAGCAAACCTACGTGCCCACCACCTCAGAGGATGACGTTGAGTAAGAAGGGGATGCATCACCAAGCAACACAGGTCATATACCCTTTTCCTCCATTCTTGATGATGCCCATATCTCTAGTAAGTAGTTCCATAATGTAAAAATCTTTGTATTTCCTTGGAAAAAGTTGTGTACCAAGTCCCCTTCCCAACCCACTATGGACCCTCTCATTACTGAGGCCATCCCACTTTCCTCCATTCCACCGCAATTCCACACTATTCCACACTAGCCTAGCACTAAAACTCCTACTTACTTTAATTAACCATACACACCTATCATCATCCATATTCTTGATGACCCTCCAATCCAACCCCAATCTACTACTGTCATCGAAGAGGCCTCCAACCCTTAGAATGGTGGGAGCATCAATGGTTTGATCATGCCTCCATCCTCGCTAGTCCATATCTAGGATGATACCACCTTTCCTGAATTTTCTTCCAATCCTTTCACCACTATAGGTACCCCTACTCCATGCCCACCCACTTCTCCTCATATCCTGGAGGTTCAATTTTCCTTGGATAGAACCCAAGAAACATCCTTCCCTTTACAAGTAGAGATAGGACTTGAGACATGAGGTATGATGGATGAGGACCATTCGAAAGAACAGGATAAATCGGAGCATGAGTTGATGGATTCAAAGGATGACACATAGTCGGTGCACAACATCACCTCCATCAAAGATAAAGTGGCACCAATGTTGTAGGACCCACAATAGTGTACATCTATCTTGGATATATACTTGGAACAGATAGTGGTGCTTGCTATGCTTCCACCAAAAGTACATGATTTAGTTTTGTGAAACTTCAGATCCCACTTTTTCACCTTAGAGGGTGTTGGTACCCCAATCTTCTCAGAGAAATTTATTTCAAGTGGTCAATCTGTTGATTCATGGTCATCGCTCAATATTCATTCTACTTGTGGGGAACTATCCACCCTACCTACACCCTATATTTTGTAGCTAATCAAGGCTTCCACCAATCATCTAGAGTAGAGAATAATTTCTATTGAGAAGAGTAATCAAGAGCTCACACAACACACAAAATAGTTACAAGAGGCTATTCAGACCACTTATGTAGTTGTGGAACCTAAGAAGAGCCTGCAATACAAGCTAAGTCTACTTCAAGGCTGTTTCCGAAAAATTTATATAGGTATGGACTACTCTTCGATGGTTGGCACCTGATATACCAAAGGACATTGGCCTAGTTGTGCCAGTTGATAGGGTCAACTTTGTCGTAGATACATGGATGCAACTAGCCAACAAAGATGAAGATCTCTAGCACCAGTTGGATGCGATTGGGATTAAGGAAAAGCAACAACTTGAAGAGATCCTTGAGAATCTTTAACATATAGTCAAACATGGAACCAATTTTAAGTCCTTGCTTCATACCAGGGCCGAGGGGTGTCATCGACTGTTTGACATGGTCATGGACTAGGTTTTCCCATTGGACCAATGCAATAAGAATGTCAAAGAGTTGTGCACATGGCTTAAACAAATGAATGTGGAAGGGTGATCCATTGTTGACCCTATAGAGAAATTGGTTTATTTTTTGAAACTTCAAGATGAGGATGACTTCATATATGTGATGGATGAATTTAACAAAGTTGCGACAACAACACTCCAACAATTCAAGTCTACAGTTCAAGAAGAGTACATTTTTCTTCAGCAATTGAACTCTTTGGCTGAAAAAGAGTGGAATGCTTTGTTGGCTACGAAGACCCAGGTGCCTGACATCAACGTCGCACAACGATTTATTGCAGGAACCTCTATTTTGGCAAGGAAATGGTAGGATAGGGTTTCACACTATGAAAATTTCCGTGCATAATCCCTTTCCATGGTTCTAGAGTTGGTCCCTTCATTTGAAGGTGACCATAGCAAGCCAACAAAATATTGACTTGGGATGAGTCAAGGATTGTGGTCGAGGACTATTGGGCCCTCCATTTTGAATACTGCCAAGTTTTTTGGATGTATAATGGTTTTGTGGAACAATATATCACACCATCAGTGGATCCAAGTGGTAGAAATCTAACTGCCACTGCACCAACAAGGAAAAAGAGTAATGAGTCAGTTGGGAAAAGAAGTGGAAATATCTGGAGCATTTGATCACATGCCATAAGGAAGTAGAATCAAGAAAGATTAACATTGGAATCAAGAATCCAATAATCCCTATGGAAAATTTATAAATCATGAAGTTATCTAATGGGTTGGGGTTTGATTCTAAGTTTTTGCTCTAGGTTTTCCATTGTTTCTTTTGTTGTTGTTCTATTATTGTGGGGTTTTTTGGTTTTGTTATTAATGAGCATTATTAAGTAGGAACTACAACTGCCCAAAGTTTGAGAGTCGATATCAGATCCCTCATTGTTGATTCATTTGTATAAATCTTGATAGCAAGGAATGCATTCCATGTATGATCAGTTGTGATAAGATAATATATGTTGGATTATTCGAGCACCCAAAAAAAATTCAATGACTAGATGAATGCATGGTTTATTTCCTATATAATATTTATTGTTCTAGGTAACTACTAGTTGTGTTAATGTTTAACAATATTCTTGATGTATGTGTTTACTTTAATGTTACGCAACACAGAATGTTCAATGCTTTTACTGGTCTAAGCCTATTAATTTTATGATATTTTTATCTAAGTATGGAATTGTACTATAATGTGCTGGACTTGATGGTGTTTCCTCTTTAACTCACACAAGTCTCAGTAGTGCTTCTAGTGAGACCTCCTTCCCTTGCATATGGTTGAATATGGCAACGCAACTAGAATACAATGGTACCTTTGTTGGTAACCTCTGAGAACCCCAATCTCCAATTTTGCGTGTACACCTACAAACTATGGGATGTTGTTATCCATTGATTGTATAAAGAATACTTTGTACTTGGGGACTCAAGAGCCTTCCCAAGGAGGAAGAGGGGACTCATAAGTTCTCATATTTCTCCAAGGAGTATCAATTCGAAGATCAATTTACTTGTTATATATCTCTTGTGTTTTCTTTGTGAATTCATTTCAAGTTATTGTTTGCTTAGTTTATAATTATTTCATTGTTCTTATCTCTTGTTTCTCTATTTTATTTGAGCCCCTAACCAACTAACTCTCTGATGTGCTTTTTGGATAGCCTAACTAGATAGTTAAGGGTCCTCTTTTTTATCACTCTTGTGACAAAAAGAACCCAACAGATTGGAGACCATACTGGGGACTTGAATCAAAATTCTCCCCAATTAGGTTGCTAGAGTGTTATTTTTTATTTGTTTGCATGTCTAGGGGTCCAAACCGGCCTAAAGTCACCATTTGAGCATAGGATTTCACCCCATAGTGAGAGAATTTTCTCAAAAATTTCGTCCCTCCAAGTTTCCCACGTGCGCATAGGTTTGGGATGAATAGATGTGTGTTACACACACATCTGCGCTCTATCAAAAATATTCAACCACGCAGTCTGTGCACAATGCATGACTATTTTTGGTTCTACCCCGCACTTGTCTTATTTATGCAAAATTGTAAGGCTCGAGTTTCCCATTGCCACTTAGTAATTTAAATTTTATTTTAGCACTTTGTAAAATCCATTAAAAGCAGGCTGAGATCTCATTCTTGCATCCATTAACCTCACATCCCACATAGATAATTAGGGAGACTAAAAGAAACAATAATATCTTTGATTTACTTGATTTCCACGTGGATGACTTAAGAGGTTTTGCATTAGAATTTCAAAATATTTCATTTTACAAAAGTCATCACATTAAATTTGGACTAGAAGACCATATAAACCAATATTGGAGTATGCTCTTTCCTCGCACCTTAATGTGATCTTGGAAATCAAAAAAAGAGGTT
>ML777035.1:123122-144294 GCA_009831015.1 Picea engelmannii | reverse complement strand
AAATTTCCCTTAATCTGAGAAAGTGTATTTTTTGTGTCCCATTTGGGAATCTACTAGGCCATATTGTTTGTGGGGAAGGAGTGCTAGTAGATCATGAGAAAATTGTATTTCTTCTTAATATGCCTTCCCTTACCTCTGTCAAGCAGTTGTGATTGACCCTGGGACATATGCGATATTACCGTCAATTTATCAGGGGTTGTGTGAGCATAATATCACCTTTGGAACAACTTCTCAAGAAATTTGAAGGGTTTCGTTGGACTCAGAACTATGATAAAGAATTTGACCTACTAAAATAAAAGTTGAGCATTGCACCCATTTTGAATGGAAAATTGAATTTGATGTAATATCGATTCCTATGCAGTTGCACTCAATGTTATTTTTTGACAACTAGGGGAAGGAAACTTGGACCATCCTATATACTTCACTAGTCACAAACTTTCCCAAGCTGAACACAACTACACCACAACCAAAAGGGAAGGTTTGACTATGGTGTATGCTTTACAAAATTTTAGGCATTATTTGCTTGGAAGTCTTTTTAAATTTTTTACTGGCCATTCTTATTTGAAGTATTTGGTGAACAAACATGTGTTATAAGGTCGCATTTGTAGGTGGTTTTTTTTTGTTTCAGGAGTTCTCTTTTGAGCTCCTTGTTAATCCTAGAAAGTTAAATTTTGGGTCATATCACTTGTCTCGGCTAGAGTCCGAACAAAGTGGTCGATCTGTAGATGAACAACTCCCATATTCATATCTATGCTATATTGAGGCCATTCTTACTGATCTGTTGGATATTTTCCTATTCCTAACTACTAGTACTATGTCGAGAGGATATTTTGTGACCCAAATGAGGCACCTCATGGTTCACGTAGTGGAATATCAATTTATTGTGGGTAAACTCTAAAAATTGGGATTGGATAATATCTTGTGGCCTTGTGTGATAGACCATGAAATACATGATATTTTATGGGAATGTCATGGTGTATTTGCAGGAGTACACATTGGTAGAAAGGAAACCACTAGAAAGATCTTACTAGAAGGAATATGGTGGCCTACAATGTTTAAAGATTCTAAGGAATATGCTCGATCATGTGATGTATGTCGAAGAGTGGGAAAACCATGACACCATAATGAATTTCCTCTACACCATGTTTGCACACAACAAGCTCTTAAAAAATGGGTTGTTAATTGCATTGGTTGAATAAATCCTCCAACTAAGAATTCAAAGGCCAGATACATAATTACCCCAACTGACTACCTGAATCTCTAGGTTGAAGTAGATATTATTTGGGATTGTTCTACGGCCACTGCAACATGGTTTCTTTTTTAGACTATTATTACTAGGTTTGGTTGTCCTCGGAGCTTGACGAGTGACCAAGGATCCCACTTTATCAGTGAAACTATATTGACTCTTACCAGAGAATATTTTATTAATCATCATAAGATTAGTCCCTACCATATACAAGCTAATGGAATGGTGGAAGCATTTAATAAAATCTTAGAGATGGGGTTGATTAATGTTTGTTGTGAAAATTGGGATGAGTGTGTTCCATATTGAAAAAGTATACCCCGTATTAACTAATATATGGCCAAGACAAAGTTGTTCCACTTGAGTTTCTCACCCTAAGTCTATTCATTGCACAAGCTAACAAGATCCTGACCGAGGATGAATCCATTGTTGCATGGGTGGAGGAACTATTGGAACTTGAGGAAGATAGATTCTTAGGAAATTTTCATCAAAAAGTGGAGAAAGCCTGGTAAAATTCCTGGAACGATCGACATATAAATCATAAACCACTTTTGCAAGGTGACTTCAGTCTCTTATATGACATTAAGTGTCAGAAACATCCAAGAAAGCTCCAAAAACACTAGATTGGTCCTTTTATAGTTGCAAAAATCCATGAATCTGAAGTTTTCAAATTGGTGCAACTCAAAGAAATTATTCGACCTGGCTGGGTAATGGGTGCATGCCTAAATCCCTACCTGGCTACTACATAATTAGAGTTTCATTACGCTCATGGTTCCAGGAGTGCGTTAGTAAGTAGGATTTCCATTTATGTGTCTCTTTTATTTGCTGTCAATAAATGGTGATGTGTTCTATGTTTACATGTCTTAGCGATTTGTTGTCCTATCCAACTCATCCAACCTAGATATTCACTTTGTGTTATTGGAGGTCGTAGTCACATCATCTCATACTCAATGATGTTGAAATTTGAATTTTATGCCCTTGTTTCATCACAATCCATATTTATGAGCGGAATGAAATGAAACCACAGATTTATAATGTTAACACGGAGACATAGTGAACAATAACATAGATATAGTAAAACTTGACTTCTATTAAATAAGAAATATCTTGAAAACTGGAAAATGAAGACTGAAAACAAGCTTTCTATAATGGTGACAGCTTATCTTTGAGAAGAGATATGATGAATATGCTCATTCTCAATATGAATTCCAAAACCCTAGACATCAAAAAACCTAACCCTAGGAGATGAAGTGCCAAAATTAATGTGGGCCCCATTGGGGTAAGTTAGTACATTAACTTCCTCAGGTCGTAACTTTTGCACATGATCTTCATTTAGGGTGCACGATAGCTCATTGGAAAGGTATTGATGAGGAGATTCATTTAGGGGGATCAATAAAATCCTTTCGCTATTATTGAGGTGCCCTATCACTAAAAAAATTCATTTAGGCCCTCATACTGGCCCCATAAGTTAAAAACTGCTAAAAATAATAAATTGCTAGAAAATTATTTTGAGCTAGTTGGAAAAGGTGGGTGGCCATTGATATCCACCTAGATAAATCCTCCCTCCTTAGGAAGAAATAGTCTCCATTTCATTTATTTCCCCCATCAAATGAGGAAATTCTGCTGAATTTGGCCCTGAGTGAGTCACTTGCCTTGGTGTAGGAGTTGCTCTGCTTTGGCAACCCAACAAAGTTGGATCCTCTACTGGTGAGTGCCCTTGACCTTGTCCATGATATGATCAGTGGATGCATGTTCCACATAGTCAGGATTGAGCTCTTTTGGTTTCAATTTTTCTGCTATCTCTGAGGTGTCCAATAATGGTGGAAAATAAGGTCAAAGGAGGTACACATTGAACATTGGGTGCAAGCCAAGGAAGGGGGGTAGGTTGAGCTCAAAAGAATTGTTACCTACAACCTTGGTAAGGGTGTAAGGCCCATAATGGAGTGGATGAAGCTTTCGATGAGTCCCTGTAAGGTGTTCTTTCTACAAGTGCAACCAAAATTTGTCTCTCACCCAAAACCGGTGTGGCACCTGGTGTTGATCATGGTGCTACTCGTACTTGGCATTGGAATTATGTAAAATATAATGAACCTGTTGGTGGATGTGTTGGATCTACTCAATGAAATGGGTTCCTTTGTCAGATTCAATTAGATCATGCGATGAGTCTTCCTGGGTGGCCACAAGGGGTAGTGAAACATCCATGGGACCCAAGAGTTTAAATCCCAACCCCACATGAAAAGGGTTATGGTTGGTTGAGATATGTATGTCTCTATTTTAGCTTTGTTGAAAATAGGGAAGAATCTCATTCCAGGTGTGAGCGTTCTTGGAATTGTACATGCACAGGATGTGCACGATCATTCGGTTGATGATCTCAATTTGGCCATTCATCTAGGATTGGAAGGAAGTGGAATTGTTGAGCTTGGTGTCTAGTAGTGACCAGAGGCTCGACTAGAATGTTTTGAGGAAATGATTTTCCTAATCTGAGATAATGGTTTGTGGGATACAAAAGTGTACCCACACTCGTTGAAATAAAATCGTGACAATGTCCTCCACCATGATGCTCTTCTTGCAGGTGACTAAAATCATCATCTTGGAAGAGTGATCAACAACCAAAAAAACAAATTCATTTCCCCACCCAATGGAACAGAGGCCTAACATGTAGTCAATTGATATGGATTCATAGGGCCTATCAGGAATAGGTAGAGGAATGTACATGGCTTGTTTCTTGATGGTCGGTTTTTCAATAGCGTAGGAAGTGCAAGACCAGATATACTTGTTGACATCCTGTCAAAGTTTCGACTAGTATAAATGGAATTGCAACACTACCACTGTATTTTCCATGCAGAAGTGTCTCGCCACCCGACTGTAGTGGGCTTCCTAAATTAACTTCACTCGGTCTCTTGAGGGAATGAAGACATGGTTGAGATGGCACAACAGCTAGATCTGGATATGGGAATTTTTGATAGATGTGTTGGTGCCCAACATCTCGCAGGCATTGTTGAAGTTGAGATCCATCCCATAGAGGTGGGTCCACCAAGAGGTCTCATGCTTATAAGAGACTATCACTATGGTGAGTGTCACGACTGGAGGTTGGTTGAGGAAATCAATGACCTGGTTGGTACTTAGCATTTTATAATTGATGTTGAGGTATAACTGCTACAAATATGTGGACCACTTCTAATGGTGATCGTTCTTCAATTTTCCTTGTGTCTACATGAATTGTAGAGGCTTATGATCAGTGTGGATGAATGTCTCCTTCCTGACAATGTAATTCCTCCACTGGCGGTAGGCTTGCACAATGGATTACATTTGTTTATCGTAAGTAGGGTACTTATAGATGCAATATGATAGTTTCTCACTATGATAGGCCATGGGGTGGTAATGTTGAGTGAGGACTATGCCCATAACATAGTCTAAAGAATATGTCTCAATCTCAAAGGGTTGTTGCAGGTCAGGTAATGAGAGAACCGGTGTTGAACACAGGCATTGCTTCAGATCATCAAACACTTTTTGTTGGTACATGCCCCACACAAATTTTTCCTTACCATTGCCTCTGTTTATTTAACTAAGGGACCATGCAATATGGAACAATCCCAACATGATCCTGTAATAAAAATTGGCAAGGCATAAGAAGCTCTGAATCTCAATGAGCATGGTTGGGGTTGGCCAGTCACAGATGGCTTGGATATTGGTTGGATAAACATGCAAACCATGTGCCTCAACATTGTAGCCTAGGTATTGTACCTTGTTCATGCTGAAGGAGAATTTTTCTAAGTTGGCATATAGCTATCACAGAGTGTACACAGAGCCTGTTGAATATGTAGCAAGTGTTCTTCCCAGGTCCCGTTGTAGACGAGGATGGAATCTAGATACACCACCACAAAATAATTAGTGAAAGAACATGGGATATCGTCCATCAACCTCATGAAATTTGTTGGGGAATTCGTCAAACCAAAGGGCATGAACAACCATTCAAAAACACCTTGTTTTGACTTGAAGGTAGTTTTCCATACATTTGTTTTTTCTATTGGGACGTGATGGAAACCATACTTCATATCAATCTTATTGAATTATTTTCTCCCCTTTATATGATCAAGGAGATCATCAATTTAGGGAATTGGGTATCGGTTCCCGAATGTGATTTTTTTAGGGCTCGGTAATCAACGCAGAGTCGCCAGGTCTCGTCTTTGTTCTGCACCAACATGATTTGGATTCCACAAGGTGATGATTTGGGTCGTATGTTCCCCTTATGGAGAATTTATTGGATCTGATGATTTAGCTCCTCATTTTTTATTAGAGAGTGACGATATACTAGCCCATTTGGTAGCAGTGCATTGGGGGTCATATCAATGGGATTCTTGACATGACAATGTAGAGGTACTTTAGTAGGTGATGACAAGACATCTATTGCATGGAGAGGTCATCCAAGGAGGCCATGGATGTGAATGAAACCTTTCTCTCACTCTAAGAGTGAATCATGAAGAAGAAAAACTTCTCGGTATGAGAAATGACATTCCTACATTGCTTGGAAGACATCAAGGAAATAGAACTAGGTGGGACTACCTTGGGTATCCTGTACAATTTCCTGTTCAAAGTAATAATAACACTGTGAGGCCTAGACTCATATACAACACGATGTTTCCATAAAAAAGGTTGTCCCAAGTAAAAATCACAAACTTCAAGGGGAGAAACATTACACAATACCTCATATTTGAATGTCTCAATGTCATATGACATGTGACATTGTTGGCTAATGAAAAGATCACTTCATGGACGAAGCCATTCGATGGTGTAGGGCTACAGGTGCAGCATTGTTAGCAGGGATAGATGCTTGAGGACCTCTGTTGAGATGAGGTTCTTCTGGATACCATTATCAACGATAAAGTGAAGTGAATGAAAGAGGTGCTCGTCTTCCTCTGTCTCATTAGGTTCACTAGGCTAGATCTTGGTGGAAGCAACAGTAGAACTAGGTTTCGCATCAATGATTTGTTTCCCCTTATTTGGTTCTAAATTAGAGTCAAAACCTACATCTGATTCAAAGGCTTTTACTTCAACCACTAATGACTGCTTTGAGAAACAATCAACAATGTTATGCCAGGGGCTCTTATGAAAGTCGTACCAATTCCCGGTATCTTTCTTTGTCTTCCCATTGTCCTTCTTTACTTGCGTCTTGGACTGGTTTTCATGAGGTTTCCCATATTTGGTTTTTCCTTTTTTTTGTGGGTTAGGGCTACCCTTTCCCTGATTTTCCTGTGAGCAGTTCCTAGACCTAAACTGTCATGTATCTTTTTTAAACCTCTGCTCAATTTTGACAGCATATCAATAGGTCATGCCCAAGGAAGAGATGTCTAAAAACTCCATTTTTTTCTTGATGTATCTATGCAGACTGTTGCGGTACTTGAGCACCATATGTTGCTCAAAATAATTGATACCCATCTTGGTGCACAAGGTATAGAAGACATTGGTGAACTCTGGGATTGTTTCATCTCTTTCCTATCGTAGTTTGGTCCATCTTGTATACAAGTCATCATAACTTCCAACAGGGTAGTATTGTTCCTTAATATCATCCCTGAAGGAATCCCAAGTGGGTGCAACTGCAAATAATGTGGATCGTTCTGTTTCATTTTTCTCACATAAACTATCCCACCAATATTTGACATGGGGGATGGCCTTGAGGAGCGCAAATATAATATTTTCTCTATCGGAAAAGTTGTGGACAGAAAAACATACTTCTAGAAGGTTTAACTAGTTATCTACAACATCCGCATCTATTTGACCTTAAAATATAGGAATATCAAAATCAATTTGTACCTTAAAGGGGGTGATGCTTCTTCTTGAGGTGGATACATCACTTGTTGGCAGCCGTCAAAGGATTTGTGTGAATATGTCCATCATCCCTTGTCCCGTTGTCTTTGTTTTCTCCCTCCATGGGCAGTTTCTTGGGTGTGCAAGAGAATTTTTCCTCAAGAGAAACAAGCGCGATACCCAACTCAATATACCTTGACCATGTCGAGGACATGCATTAAGAAAAAACAAGGAAAAGAAAAATATGATACCATTGATCCATATTTATGATCAGAACAAAAGGAAACCACATATTTATAATGTTAACATAGATACACAGTGAAAAATGATAGAGATATAGTAAAACTTGACTTCTATTAAATAAGAAATATGTTGAAAACTATAAAATGCACACTGAAAACAAGCTTGTTAGAATGGTGGCATCTTATCTCTGAGAAGAGATGTGACAACTACTCTCATTCGCAAGAATATGCGTACAATGAGTCTCTAAAGGAATATTTAAAATAAATATGAATTCCAAAACCCTATACATCCAAAAAATTAACCCTAGGAGATGAAGCGCCAAAAATCATGTGGGCACCGTTGAGGTAAGTTAGTACATTAACTCCCTGGGGTCGTAAATTTTGCATACGATCTTCATTTAGGGTGCACAATATCCTGTTGGAAGAGTATTGATGAGGAGATTAATTTAGGGATCTCAATAAAAGATTTCAGCTATAATTGAGGTGCTCAATCGTGAAAAAAACATTGTTTAGGCCCTCAAACTGGACCCAGAAGTTAAAAACTGCTAAAAATAGTAAATTGACAGAAATTTTCTTTGATCCAATTGGAAAAGGTTGGTGGCCACTGATATCCACCTAGATCACATCACGTGGGTTGTTAAAATATGTTAGTACCTTTTTACCCGTCATTACGTCTTTCCTTGTCATAGTCACTTTAATATCAACAACTGTCCATATTTTTTCCAATTAACTGCTTGCCTGCTCATCACTTTCTTGAATTGATTTAATATCATGCAACCAACTTTCCACTTATGTGTGTACTTTCCAAAATTATGCCGTGAATGTTTCCACGTTCAATGGATTGAGTCCACTTTAATTCCCACTCTTATCACCTTGTAATATTCAATGCATGGTTGTCGCATCACCCTCTACATTTTTCTTATAAGCACAGGTTTGGTCAACGAATCAATATTCTTGTAGTTTTATCACTCTAACTATATACTCAATTATGGCACCCAGTGAGCTCTCTGTGAATTTTTGTTTGCGACCCCATTTCCATGTTCACTTCGTCTACCGCCGAAATTCTACTACCATGGTTTGTGCCTTTGGTCAGGGATTTGACCCCAAATTCACTTCTCCACTTACAGTTGTTATTCGAACCAAATTCATCAACCCTCAGGTTGAAGTTTTAGATGATCTCCATGGAAAGTTGGAACACATACAACTGGTGGACATTGAATTCACTAATGCTTCATAGTACTCGTCCATGGAAATTCATACATTTCAATACTGCATCACCTTATATAATGGTTTGGTCTAGTGGAAATGGAAGTAATCGGTCATGCCCCTATGAGACAACATGCTTGGGAATATGTAGGACTTACTGGATTTCAGCACCACTAGTGAAGTCGCCAAATGCATTAAATTCATAATAACTCAAGTCCACAACAACACCCTATTGATGGACAAGGGATACCCCATACATGTGGAAGACATCCACCATCTGATAGGATTTTCCATGATAGGTCAAAATGTATCAGATGACTTCTAGTGTTATGGGAAGCATGGTAAGAAAAAAAGTACACTCACTCTCTATGAGCTCTATGGAACTCTCCAGGGATTTCATGGTGCTCTTATAGAGCCCATTAATGATCCACAGGTTTTTTTTTCTTGCTATGTCATCATTGGAAAGGTAATAAAAAACTTTACATGAAACGAGTGTACACTGGATGCCATAGTGATGGTTGAATTCACAGAGAATAGCACATTGATGAACTGGTACTAGTATCTACTCCAAGAGATGTTACAGGCCTATGAAAACATCCATGAGAGGACCACTCATTTCATTTAAATCTACCTTATTGTCACTTTTATGATGTGGAAATGGCTACCTCCCCACGACCAAAGACTTGCTCATGGTTCAGATCCTCACATTGCCAAGTTATTTGATTCTTGGCATGCTCAAAATTTGGTCAAGAATGTTGTTGAGCACAATGTTTTCCTTGCACAGTTGCATAGTGAGATGGTCACCACAACTCAATGGCTCAGGATTCCATAAGAGATCCCCAACAAACATACCTACCACATCTGGTTCGGTATGAATCATGGCAATACTTTTGTGCAGTCATTCGGTGTTGCATCAACACTATTTCATATAAATCCTTTTCCATTTTATCTAGATGAAGTGTCTTTTAACAAGGAGGCTAGAGAGTAGCTAGAGGTCCTAAGGCAAGATATGTTGACAGGTGTTTACTACACCTTTTTGTCCATTTCACAAAGGTATTCCCCAACAGAAACATTAGGTGCAGGCCTTAGTGCAAGCAAGCAAACCTACGTGCCCACCACCTCAGAGGATGACGTTGAGTAAGAAGGGGATGCATCACCAAGCAACACAGGTCATATACCCTTTTCCTCCATTCTTGATGATGCCCATATCTCTAGTAAGTAGTTCCATAATGTAAAAATCTTTGTATTTCCTTGGAAAAAGTTGTGTACCAAGTCCCCTTCCCAACCCACTATGGACCCTCTCATTACTGAGGCCATCCCACTTTCCTCCATTCCACCGCAATTCCACACTATTCCACACTAGCCTAGCACTAAAACTCCTACTTACTTTAATTAACCATACACACCTATCATCATCCATATTCTTGATGACCCTCCAATCCAACCCCAATCTACTACTGTCATCGAAGAGGCCTCCAACCCTTAGAATGGTGGGAGCATCAATGGTTTGATCATGCCTCCATCCTCGCTAGTCCATATCTAGGATGATACCACCTTTCCTGAATTTTCTTCCAATCCTTTCACCACTATAGGTACCCCTACTCCATGCCCACCCACTTCTCCTCATATCCTGGAGGTTCAATTTTCCTTGGATAGAACCCAAGAAACATCCTTCCCTTTACAAGTAGAGATAGGACTTGAGACATGAGGTATGATGGATGAGGACCATTCGAAAGAACAGGATAAATCGGAGCATGAGTTGATGGATTCAAAGGATGACACATAGTCGGTGCACAACATCACCTCCATCAAAGATAAAGTGGCACCAATGTTGTAGGACCCACAATAGTGTACATCTATCTTGGATATATACTTGGAACAGATAGTGGTGCTTGCTATGCTTCCACCAAAAGTACATGATTTAGTTTTGTGAAACTTCAGATCCCACTTTTTCACCTTAGAGGGTGTTGGTACCCCAATCTTCTCAGAGAAATTTATTTCAAGTGGTCAATCTGTTGATTCATGGTCATCGCTCAATATTCATTCTACTTGTGGGGAACTATCCACCCTACCTACACCCTATATTTTGTAGCTAATCAAGGCTTCCACCAATCATCTAGAGTAGAGAATAATTTCTATTGAGAAGAGTAATCAAGAGCTCACACAACACACAAAATAGTTACAAGAGGCTATTCAGACCACTTATGTAGTTGTGGAACCTAAGAAGAGCCTGCAATACAAGCTAAGTCTACTTCAAGGCTGTTTCCGAAAAATTTATATAGGTATGGACTACTCTTCGATGGTTGGCACCTGATATACCAAAGGACATTGGCCTAGTTGTGCCAGTTGATAGGGTCAACTTTGTCGTAGATACATGGATGCAACTAGCCAACAAAGATGAAGATCTCTAGCACCAGTTGGATGCGATTGGGATTAAGGAAAAGCAACAACTTGAAGAGATCCTTGAGAATCTTTAACATATAGTCAAACATGGAACCAATTTTAAGTCCTTGCTTCATACCAGGGCCGAGGGGTGTCATCGACTGTTTGACATGGTCATGGACTAGGTTTTCCCATTGGACCAATGCAATAAGAATGTCAAAGAGTTGTGCACATGGCTTAAACAAATGAATGTGGAAGGGTGATCCATTGTTGACCCTATAGAGAAATTGGTTTATTTTTTGAAACTTCAAGATGAGGATGACTTCATATATGTGATGGATGAATTTAACAAAGTTGCGACAACAACACTCCAACAATTCAAGTCTACAGTTCAAGAAGAGTACATTTTTCTTCAGCAATTGAACTCTTTGGCTGAAAAAGAGTGGAATGCTTTGTTGGCTACGAAGACCCAGGTGCCTGACATCAACGTCGCACAACGATTTATTGCAGGAACCTCTATTTTGGCAAGGAAATGGTAGGATAGGGTTTCACACTATGAAAATTTCCGTGCATAATCCCTTTCCATGGTTCTAGAGTTGGTCCCTTCATTTGAAGGTGACCATAGCAAGCCAACAAAATATTGACTTGGGATGAGTCAAGGATTGTGGTCGAGGACTATTGGGCCCTCCATTTTGAATACTGCCAAGTTTTTTGGATGTATAATGGTTTTGTGGAACAATATATCACACCATCAGTGGATCCAAGTGGTAGAAATCTAACTGCCACTGCACCAACAAGGAAAAAGAGTAATGAGTCAGTTGGGAAAAGAAGTGGAAATATCTGGAGCATTTGATCACATGCCATAAGGAAGTAGAATCAAGAAAGATTAACATTGGAATCAAGAATCCAATAATCCCTATGGAAAATTTATAAATCATGAAGTTATCTAATGGGTTGGGGTTTGATTCTAAGTTTTTGCTCTAGGTTTTCCATTGTTTCTTTTGTTGTTGTTCTATTATTGTGGGGTTTTTTGGTTTTGTTATTAATGAGCATTATTAAGTAGGAACTACAACTGCCCAAAGTTTGAGAGTCGATATCAGATCCCTCATTGTTGATTCATTTGTATAAATCTTGATAGCAAGGAATGCATTCCATGTATGATCAGTTGTGATAAGATAATATATGTTGGATTATTCGAGCACCCAAAAAAAATTCAATGACTAGATGAATGCATGGTTTATTTCCTATATAATATTTATTGTTCTAGGTAACTACTAGTTGTGTTAATGTTTAACAATATTCTTGATG
Source organism: Picea engelmannii (assembly GCA_009831015.1). Classification (NCBI taxonomy): domain Eukaryota; kingdom Viridiplantae; phylum Streptophyta; class Pinopsida; order Pinales; family Pinaceae; genus Picea; species Picea engelmannii. The sequence continues at coordinate 132,108 of ML777035.1, read as the reverse complement.
TATGTGTTTACTTTAATGTTACGCAACACAGAATGTTCAATGCTTTTACTGGTCTAAGCCTATTAATTTTATGATATTTTTATCTAAGTATGGAATTGTACTATAATGTGCTGGACTTGATGGTGTTTCCTCTTTAACTCACACAAGTCTCAGTAGTGCTTCTAGTGAGACCTCCTTCCCTTGCATATGGTTGAATATGGCAACGCAACTAGAATACAATGGTACCTTTGTTGGTAACCTCTGAGAACCCCAATCTCCAATTTTGCGTGTACACCTACAAACTATGGGATGTTGTTATCCATTGATTGTATAAAGAATACTTTGTACTTGGGGACTCAAGAGCCTTCCCAAGGAGGAAGAGGGGACTCATAAGTTCTCATATTTCTCCAAGGAGTATCAATTCGAAGATCAATTTACTTGTTATATATCTCTTGTGTTTTCTTTGTGAATTCATTTCAAGTTATTGTTTGCTTAGTTTATAATTATTTCATTGTTCTTATCTCTTGTTTCTCTATTTTATTTGAGCCCCTAACCAACTAACTCTCTGATGTGCTTTTTGGATAGCCTAACTAGATAGTTAAGGGTCCTCTTTTTTATCACTCTTGTGACAAAAAGAACCCAACAGATTGGAGACCATACTGGGGACTTGAATCAAAATTCTCCCCAATTAGGTTGCTAGAGTGTTATTTTTTATTTGTTTGCATGTCTAGGGGTCCAAACCGGCCTAAAGTCACCATTTGAGCATAGGATTTCACCCCATAGTGAGAGAATTTTCTCAAAAATTTCGTCCCTCCAAGTTTCCCACGTGCGCATAGGTTTGGGATGAATAGATGTGTGTTACACACACATCTGCGCTCTATCAAAAATATTCAACCACGCAGTCTGTGCACAATGCATGACTATTTTTGGTTCTACCCCGCACTTGTCTTATTTATGCAAAATTGTAAGGCTCGAGTTTCCCATTGCCACTTAGTAATTTAAATTTTATTTTAGCACTTTGTAAAATCCATTAAAAGCAGGCTGAGATCTCATTCTTGCATCCATTAACCTCACATCCCACATAGATAATTAGGGAGACTAAAAGAAACAATAATATCTTTGATTTACTTGATTTCCACGTGGATGACTTAAGAGGTTTTGCATTAGAATTTCAAAATATTTCATTTTACAAAAGTCATCACATTAAATTTGGACTAGAAGACCATATAAACCAATATTGGAGTATGCTCTTTCCTCGCACCTTAATGTGATCTTGGAAATCAAAAAAAGAGGTTTCTTACATAAGTCTCCACCTCCCTTGGTAAATCAAATCACTTTCAACAAAACTGGTCAATCCTCTCCACTTCCTTGTTGAAAACTAAATCTTAAAAGAGTTGTAAGGGCCCATATGATCACATGCATGCAATTCTAGGATAGTTTTGAATTTTTTATAGTAAGTCACGTATGGAGTTTAAAGAAGTTGTAAGGGCACACACATGCCCACATGCTCACAATATAGGACTAGTTTCAATTTTTCTATATTATATAACACCTTAGGAAGATAAAGGGTCCAAGAAAGGATTATCATATCCACCATGATATCTTAGAATTTCCTTTCGTTTGCAAGGGTCATTTTGAAAAAAAATAGTAAGTCATCTAAACAAGAGAAGTAAAGGACCACACGATATCTACCATGCTAAAATATTGAATTTAACTTATTAAAATTTGGTTTCACCACCATCACTCCTTGCACACACTCTCACTTATTCAAAAACCCTTTTGCTAGATACTTGAAACTCTTGAGGGTTTCATTTGTCCAGAAAAGGGTCTTTGTTCACACCGCCATTAAGAATGAAGTTGGTCCTTGACCCCACCTTCACAACCCTCTCTTACATTATAAAAATATCCATAATCAACCCACTTTCTAACCTCCACAGGAGGAACACAAAATAATTTAGTAGTATAAGTTACAATGTTTGGGATAGGGATCCAAATAACTCCCCATCTGACATTTGAAACTTAGAAAGTTGTGAATTAGGGTTCCAAAATCCTCCCACTCAAGCATTCATATACCATAAGGTAGGGAGACACTTGTGAAGGGTCTAATTCTAAGGTCCAATTGTTCTTTGTGTGCCTCCTTGGGTCACCCAACCCTTGGAAAGCATCCAACCTGTGACCTATTTATGAGGTCGAAAATCTAAATGTCATGCTTGATGGAGGTAGCCTAATAGCCAAAATTTAGGATTTATCTACCCAAGCTCGTGATTGTGGGATGCAATCACACCTCAATCATATTTTGAACAATCATTGGGAAATATCACCCGGTACTTCCCGGATATGCCCCCTTCACCCCTCATTATAATTGATTGTTCATCCCTTCACTAGTTTCTCCTCTGAGGGTTCTGGCCCCATTGTCGAGAGATTTTTTGGAGGTCTAGTTTTATTTGAGAGGAAGGATGATAATTCAGATGGGACACATGCATTTTATTCTTACCCCCATCAGGATTTACAAAATCTCAAACCACTTTTCACATTGTCTTGATGTATGATTTTTTCACCACTTGAAGTACATGCAATTTTATGAATACATTGCTTAGATTAATTTGAAAGAATATTGTCATAGCATTCCTCATCACCATTCACATGCATCCACTTCTGAGCTAGAATCATAGGGGAACCATAGTATCGCCATCGTTCCAAACACTTGAGAAATTTACCCCTAATTTTGGGCGGTGTTCCTAATTTCCATGAGACATCAGCATTACCATCACATACACTAGTTAGTGCCATGGTACTAGGCTCAGGATTACTAGGAGACACTTTTCTTGGAACCAATATCCTAAGAAACTCCCAAACAAACTCTCCGCCACAAGGAGATGGAGCCCAAAATTTTCCGCAAAGTACAAGCTCCCAAAGAACCACTTCCTCCCATAACATGGCAGTTCCCACTCCTATCATTCCATTTTTGGCTTCACTCAATATCCATAAAATAAATAAATTGATGAATGATCCCATATTACATGACCCCACTTGGTCGAATATGCCCACAAAAATACCTTCATACATCCATAATTTTGAAGGGAAAGCTAAAGAAGACCCAACCAACCATGTCATGTCATTCCACTTGTGGTGTTCTTCCAATAACATAATGGAATATTCCATTAATCTATGTTTATTTCAGAGAACCCTCACTAGCACATCATCCAAATGGTGTGTGGATAAAAATTCTGGAGCCCACCCAACATTCAAATCATTAGCCAAAGCATTCGTGCCATTTATTGAACTTCCCACTCATAACGATAATGGGTCTGAAATCTTGTCAGGATGCAAGAAACATACTAGTACTCACAATTCTGACCATATTCATGGGTGTCATATATGTTGCAACCTTTTTAAAGAAGACACCACCCCACAACAAAGGCTAGATTGTTTCCTTCGATCACTCATTCCCACCCTTTCTAAATATGTGTCCATGGCCCTCCCCCAAACTGAATATGAAGCTATAACTAAGGATCAACAATTCGACCTCATCTACTCCCAATCTAGGTACCTATACATTGTCCTTCCAAATGCTCCTCATTGTATTCCCTTTGGTCAAGACAAACCGGGAATATCACATGATGTTGATGGGTTGATTGGCTCCATGGATCATACTCAACCACACACATAGTCAGTATGCACATATGGGACCAACCCATATTTCCAACCATATGGGGGAGTGTTATATTACCCGCCCCCACTCCCCCTACCATCGTTCACGACACCTCCTCTTCCCCCCATGGGTACCCAACTACCCACATCTCTTTCCCAACATGTCCCTATCTCGCAATTGGTTCCTCAACCAACAACTTCCTATCCACTCAGTAATAATGGAGCGACCTCCACTTCTTACAACCCATATGGACCCATGCAAGGTAACCCATATTATCCCTTCCCCAAGCCAATGAAATCTGTTGCACCCACACATGGAAAACACCAGGTGGGGGTCAATTTCATCCAACCTTCCCCTCTTTAACAGGTTCAAACTTTTGAATAGTTGAATATGGCCAATCCAAGGGAGAAATAATAATGGTCAACCCCGACAAGGGAGAAATAACAACCTTTGAACAAATTACCCTTGTACATTATGTTGAGAATATGGCCATTACACTCAGCATTTCCCCCAAATTTTTGATTTCAAACGGATGAAGGATTCCATGAATCCCCAGCGAGGTCCCAACCATCAAGGTCCACCTCAAGGACCTCCCACTTATATACCACCACCACCACCGATAGTATTACAAAACCCTATCCCACATCAAGGAGTCATTAATAATCAATCATAGGGGTCCTAACACCCACACTCACAAGGGCCATTCCCTCCACATGAAAAGACCCTTCTAGGGAACACCATCGATCGCAGTATCCTCCTTACGTTTGAAGAGGAAATCCTCTTACAAACTCATAGTATCCATTATGATACATCCTCTGATCCATTACCCACCACTTTGGATGCTCCCCAACCACCAACTAGACAACCATTGATGATCCCTTGTTCTAGTAATGAAGCCATCGCTTGTATGCCTCATGCACCATTGCACAGAAATGTACACAACCCTCATGTTAGGGCCACCCATAGCTACATTCTTATTGATGACCTCGCTCAATCACCCGTTTTCATGTAAGTTATGGAAGTACTTCAAACATGCCTTTCTTAACAAAAGGAATTACTTTCATAATTGGGGGAAGTAGATCCAAGAGACACCTGTCTAATCACATTTGACTTGGAGAGAGAATACCTGCAACTTCCATCGTTAGTTTCATTCCAGATTCATGTCAAAATATGGAATATCATGATCCATCCCTTCATCATAGAAAAAGGAGAATCCAATGCATCATGTCCAAATCAGTTTGGAAGCAACTTGGTTCACCTGAGTTGATCCCCTCCACCATCACACTTCGAGCTTATGATGGTCTCCCATCCCAACCGGAAGGCATGTATCAAAACATCCCAGTTGATTTGGGGGAAAAAACAATTCTCATCGACATAGAATTCAATGATGCCCAATTAGATTATAATATCCTATTCAGACGAAGCTACATGTACGCCATGCAAGTGGTAGCTTCTCAGTATTTTGTACCATGTTATTCCCCCACAATGTGAAAATTTTCACCATCGATCAATTGATCCACCATGAACCCAATCAATTTGAACACATTGATAACATCATGCCATTGATACACTCTACGTCGACTTAGTCCCAATGATAGATGTTGGACCAGGGTTATTTCATGACCCATCTTTGATTGGTACATACCAAGGCTTCCCACCCCACACTACGTCCATTGTGTGCATCGTCATGGATGAAGGGGTTATGATACCTAACCTCCCAACCAGAGAGAGATCACCAAACTCCACTACCAANCCCCCCCATACAGAATCCTTAGGAAGGAACATAAAAAAACTCACCACCCGTGGGTCAAATCCCTATTTGGCAGACAGTTCCCTGGGCCATCTCCCAAATTCCCTTCTTTGGCCCTCCCCCTAGACTAATATAATACCAAGTTGTTGCTACCCTCACTTTACCTAGCATGGTCATTTCCATCCTTGTATGGTATCTAGAACCACCAACTATGATACCAGGTTTATCCCTTCCACCACAGTCTGTGGCCCCAACACCGCGCTCAACGGCTCACCCAACCACTCATGCAATTGGTCCCACAATTCAAGGTAATATTACCACTGCAAGAAAACCTACCTCTAGAACATGGGGCACCACCACCAACCAAGGAGGCACACGTGAAAACAAGGATTAACCTTTCCTCCCTTCCCCACCCCACATACCACCTCCATGAACCTTGTGCAACATTGTTGGACACCCTACCAATATTTTCCCCTCTTTACCTGAGTTATAGAATATCATTCCAAAACCCATAAGTACACCATTACTACCCACGCCAATATCACTATCAGCCTCACCAGAACCTTCCTCCTCCAAACATCCCAGTTTGAGAACCAAGCATGCTTGTGACATTCTTTCTCAATATGACCATTATACACACCACTTCCCAACCCTCCCTCAGTTTCCAGACACTCTAGAAACAATGAACCATACCACATTACCTACATCATCCCAAACCATCTCATTAGTACAACCAGTTACCGACATTCTTAGTGTCTTTATGTCAGTAAATGAGCGCATGCGACGCCCTTTCACACTATGCTACTAGATGTACCATTAAAAATATCGTTTTCCACTCATCATCGAGGAACGCATATGTTGGAGGGCCTCCCTCCCACCCATTCCACCAAGTGTACCATCCTCGGTGCACATGACCATAAATGATCACCATCCAAACAGTCAGGACATGACCATTTCCCACCCATTGACCCTTCTAGCCATTCCACCATGATGCAAGGACTTCTTTCCAAACCCCCCCAACTTCTCCGTAACACTAGTTCATGAGATTCCCCCTCCTCCATACCATAATACACCTAGTTCCCATATGGATATTTGGCAGGGATGATTTTAGGGGATAAATTTCACTCATGGGCTAATTTTCCATGGTTTTTCCAAAAAAGAGATTCTCTATTTTAAAAATGATTCGCCCAAATTCTATAGGATAAAATTATATTACCTTAAAAATCACCAAAAATTTATAAAAACTATATAAAATACTTAGAAATTTGAATATTTTTAAAAAATCATCGCTAAACATTTATAGTTGACATATGAAGGATTAGTAATATTCGCCAAGGTTTCTACATTTCAAAATAAATTTCCATCCTTAAAATCATCCCTGATATTTGGTCCATGATGTCTACTGAAAACTCCTCATCATTTTCCATAGGTCCATCTACCTTAGGAACAAATAACAATATCCAAACTTTACCAACTATACCCATGAATATCGACACCCCACTCACAACAATTATAGACTCCTTGCACTCCATCACATTTAAGTCTGATGAAGACATTTTACAAGTCATATGCACACTTGATTACTCCTGGGATGATTTTCATCATCGCTCCCTTTTTCTAGCACACAACACCTTCCACCCACTAGAAGACGCCCCTTTCTATACCATCGAAGTGAAATATTTCATCCCTTCTGGCCAGGTAGACTGGTTCAATAATCCAATACCCACCCTCGATGTGTTTGAATAAGGTAACATGGAAAATATCTCACCTGCCATCAAAATCAACATTTCGGTCAAACCTAATGTCGTGGAAGAAATCACCCTGGGAGCAGCATGCTCCCTTGAGGAAATCATAGTATACAAATCCTTATTCCAGGAATATCGAGACGTGTTTTCCTGGCCATACACTGAAATGTCCAGATTAGACCCAACAATCATCGATCGTCGCATTGACACTTGGGATGAAGTTTCCCTTGTTCACCAAACGAAATGCCCCCTCCACCCTTCCAAATCCATGGAAAGAAAATTTGAGATTGACAAACTCTGGACAATTGGCTTCATATACCCCATTGCATACATGTCATGGGTTTCAAACCTTGTTCTGATCAATAAAAAATAAGGCACCATTCATGTTTTCATCGACTTCAGTGAAATCAACCAAGATTGTTCCAAAGAAGGCATTCCTACTCCCTTTATTGATCAAGTCATCGATTCTTGTTCCAGTCACGAAGTCCTCTCCCTTATGGATGGATTTTCTGGATACAACCATATCCACATCTGGTAGGAATATCAATACAAAACCGCCTTTACAACCCCATGGGGAACCTTTTCCTATAGAGTTATGCCCTTCGGCCTCAAAAATGTTGGGGCTACTTTCCAACGTTCAATGACATACACCTTCCACAATATCACTCACATCATCCTAGCCTATTTCTATGACCTCACTTCTCAATCCAGGAAACATTCCTAACACATAAAGGATCTACGGATCATATTTGAATGGTGTCAAAAGTACAACATACGAATCAACCCACTTAAATGTGTATTATGCATCACCATAGGCCGCCTGTTGAGATTCATCATATCCCAACAAGGAATCACAATAGACCCACTTGAAGTTCAGGAAATCAATGAGATCCCCCCTCTCAGGAACTTACACCAGTATCAAAGCCTCCAAGGCAAAGAAAACTTCTTACGGTGTTTCATACTTGACTATTCCATCCACACCCATGAATTCCTACACTTTCTCCATCGTGACATCCCATTTCACTGGGACCATCACACCTAGGCCACCTTCGATTCAATGAAGGAGGCCCTCAGCAAATCCCCTTTGATTAGTCACCCAAACTATGATATTTATTACAAACTCTACCTATCCACCTTTGATGTCTCAATTGTCAGAGTACTCGCTTAGGTTGATGACAACCAATGCGAACATGTCATATACTACATTAGCAAGAACCTCTTTGGGCCACCCCTCAAACACAATCATGATGAAAAGTTGACCCTTACAGTCATTCTCACAATTCAAAATCTGCGACATTATATCTTGCTTCATAATACCAAAATCGTCACAGATTCCAACCCCATGCATTACCTCTTGAGTCGCTACCAAATTAATAGAAAATTTTCTCATTGGATCATCATTCTCCAAGAATACAACCTATATTTTACCACCTCCAAGAGAAAAACATTCCACATTCTCGTTGAACTTCTCATAGACTTGCCATCTGACTCTGCATACCCCCTCGTTCAATGAGAACTTCCTAGATGAGTATGTATTCCTCATATCCTCCACAGACCCATATCACAGAGATATTTTGTTCTATCTCTTCACTCAAAAATTTGTCCCATACTTATCTCAGGATGTTAAGCCCTAATATTGGCTCATTACCCCTTAATTCGGGCATATTAGATTAGTAATGCTATTTTATTTATGTCATCTTTAGGCTATTAGTTGTACTTTAGATTAGTAATGTTATTTTAATTATGTCGGCTTTAAGCCATTATTTGTAATTATACCTCCTAGTCTCCTATATATACCAAGGAGACATTTTCATTTTGAATCATCTTGTACTTGAACATTTAAGTGGGGTAAAAGGAGGT
>ML777035.1:82979-96856 GCA_009831015.1 Picea engelmannii | reverse complement strand
ATATGGATAAAGAAATAAAAACACAAAAAGACCAATATCACCAATGTTTTTAGGCTGATCAATTGATGAAATCAAAGCACAATGAAGAAAGGGGACTATGAGTCCCTTCTTCCTCCAAAGGAAGGCTCTTGTGTCCTCACAAAATTGCTCTCCTTACAATGAGAAAATGAGAATGGTGGTGAAAGAACTCCAAGCACATCCACTCAATGGAGAGGTGAATGGCTCTATGAAATGGTGCCAATGTGTTATTGTCAAAGAATGAGTCCTTAACAATATTAGCAGCATAACAATACATGAAATTCCTTGAGAAAATGATGTTTCTTCATGGCTTTTTATAGCATAGCATTGGGTGATTATATAACTCCTTTGAGGTGTGAAAAGGGGCTCTTTAGGGCTTAATTAGGTCTTTGACCAGCCTACCATGCAGATTCAGCTCCGATTTGGGAGTCAAATCAACTTGGGAGCTGATCCATAAGTGGTTGGGAGGCCAACCAATTCCATAAATGCACCGTTTAGCAGGTGTGCGGGTTTTTGCGCCAATAGTCGCGCGTCGTGCGCGCATGTGCGCCTTGTACGTTCCTGTTCCACGCATATGCGCGCACACCCATCTTGTGTAAAGCGCCCTTCAATTTTTGGTTACTTTGTATAGTTTTTGACCCTTTTGCAATGCTATGAAATTAATTCAATGCCATGAATGACTTCATTCCTGTTTTGACGATGCTGAGTTATTGTCGCCATGTGCGGACGAAATTTCAGTGATAACAGATGCCCCTTGAGGGATGAGGTTAGGAGCATACGTATAGCCGAAATCCATCAATGTTTCTTCTACTGAGAATGTTGTTGTAAGAGAGAGAAATAGTGAGACCGGTGAGAGCAATCCTTTGGAAGAGAAAGGGACGAGTAGAACCCGACCTTCTAGAAAGTGCGTAAAATATACAACTGTGTACAAACGAGGCGGGCATGCCCCATGCTCGTGTTATGTAACTCTGAAACAAAAAATGACTGAAGTGTTGGTGTAGACAACTGCATCGCCCTCGAGGGCGGTAATGATAAAGGTAGAAGACAATTATGCAAAAGAACATACTCTGAATAATAAGTAATGGTCGCAGTAAGAAGCAATGACAATGATGTGGGCATTGATGGCCCTACCAAGTTCAGAGGTCTTCGGAAAATGGTAAAAACAAATGCAATAGTCGCAAAGTAAGACCCACCATAACATGAGCAAGTGTTGACATCAAATGTGATGGGGGCCAACGACAGCAGGGAGCAATGGTGTTTCCCCCTGTGCCATCTGAGATTCCTCATTAAATGGAGAATGAGAATCAAGATATTGTCGCCCTTCTGGAAAATTGTGCTGATGTCGACAAAAGGGAGATGCGACTTCCAAAAGCAACGGGCTTTGTGGAATCTACTGAGGTGAGGAAGTAGCAGAGGTACATAGACGAAGTCAAAAAGTGGAAAGACTCAAGACTGCCCGTGGTTGGAGGGTGTAGGAGAGAAAAAGTGGCTGCAACTGTATAACAAGGTCGAGTGTCAGGGGGACGACAAGACCGATGGTAAGTTGTGCCAGAGGCGGGACACGGTGAACAAATGCAGAGGGTAGAGGTAAGGGACCTGTGAAGTACTCTGAAGATGTGGACGATGCCGGCAAGGGGAAAATGAGAAGCAATGCTCCAAACAAGGGTGACATGGGTTGCGTTTAGCCAAAAAGGAAGCAAGTCGCCAACGGTGACGACAAAAGAAAATGTAATGACTGGAAATAAAGGCGTTTGTACAATAAATAATGAATAATGTTGGGAAAAATGTACAAATACAGAAACGGGTGCCCCAGTGTGAAATGAGTACCCCGGGGAGGGAAAAAATTTCTTGGAAAACAGATGAAGGGCGGGGGCCCCATTGGTGAGTTTCTGTATGAGGTAGGTGAAATGAAGATAGGTGCACAGATGGGCAAACTGATTGTGGATGAAATGGAGGGTTCATGATCCTGCGGAGGTGCAGGTAAAAAATAGAACCATAAAGAGGTAATCGAGGAGTCCGGGTGGGAAAGCTAGCAAAATGCAGAGAAGGAGTATGTGGCTGATTCACGACATGATGAAAGACTATCGGGACTCCCATCCCTAAAGGGTAATGAAGAACAACATGAGTGTCAAAAAGTGCCAAAAGGTGCTATGAATGGGACAACTCATGTGGGTGAGAATGCTACTGGGTGACAGTACCGAAGATGCAAATGGAGGCGTGGGTATTGCAGAGCCGGGAATGAAGATCCGAGAGGTAATCGTTAGAGGGCGTGACTGGAAATGCAAGTGCGATACAGTGGGAAAGACTACATGCCAGTGCTGAGTATATGCCTGAAGGGATGATGTTGATGAATGAGGAGCAAGTACCTGCACATAGAACAACCAAATACCCAAAGTGAACTATATCTGAAGAGAATCAAAGATGTGAGCATGTATTTGACAAATGTGACTATGCGCGTGCATACCTGACCATGATATGAAAAAAAGGGCACTCCAGGGGCCTAGGATGAAAAGTGACCCAGGGACTGCTGTGATGTAGGTGGCGGGATGCTGATCCCGTGGCTGAAGACGGTTTGAAAAATGGACACCTTGGGCTCTCGGAATGGTGAGTGGAAGTTTGGCAAAAGGCCTATATATAGTTGTAGGGCCCACATTGCCACCTCATTTGTACCTGCTGCCACAGTGACTGGACGAGAAGATTGTAGAGGAGATTTGGAGTTGCAGGGAGCACGAGGTATCCGACCGATGGTTTACGAGTGTCAGGTTAGTGGTCTGATCATCCTGCATAGAAATAGGTTTCCAATTTTTGGGCAAGGTAGGTACGGGGTGCCGTACAGGTGGTTTGAGGGGATTTTTTATAGGATGTGGGCCCATATGTGCGGGCGATTCAGTGGAAGGCACACATACGTGCACGTCTTTCCACTGAATATGAGCGCATGGATGCACAGGTAGGGAAATTTAAGGCGCACCCTAGGGGCGTGCCTGTGAGGTGGACAGGCACGTAGCAGTGCGTGCCTGTGAGGTGGATAGTCGCGCTCTTGAGCGCGGCTGTAAAGTGGACAGGCGCACTCAGGAGCGCACCTGTGTAGTGAACAGGTGCGCTCAGGAGCGCGCCTATGTAGTGGATAGGCGCGCATATATGCACGCCTGTATAGTGAACAGGCGCGCATATGTGCGCGCCTGTATAGTGAACAGGGGCGCATATGTGCGCGCCTGTGGGTTAAAAAATGACGCCCATGAGGCAAGGTTGAAGGGTAAAAAGGGAGTCATTTTGATGCATTTGATGGTTGCATAAGCTGATTTAAAAAATGGCGCCCATGAGGCAAGGTTGAAGGGTAAAAAGGGAGTCATTTTGATGCATTTGATGGTTGCATATGCTGATATAGGACTCCGTGTTGTGTGCAGGTGGCTAGTAGTGACTATGGTTGTTCGGTGGCGTGAGCGAGGCTGGTCGCAGTTATGACATGAGGTGGCCAATGCAGGGCCTGAGGTGCGAGCGACTTTAGCAACCTGTGGGTTGCTAAAGTTCTTTGAGTTCCCGTTGATACGGGCACAGGAGTACTTACTCCAGTTCCTACTCCAGATGTGGAGTCCGGAGTTGCACTGCTTCCTCGTGCGAGGAGAGCAGATCCCCTTCAGTACGGTGGAGGATATCTATTTTTTGACTGGGCTCCCCTTTCGGGGTACGCCCGTACCGGCAGAGCCTGTGCTTCCGAGGGACATATCCCTGGTGACGATCGTTGAGCGATTTTGCTCAGGCGAGAACTACATGTCTGGGACTGTAGTGAGTGTTAGTGGTATAGATTTGCTGGCGCATCGTTGCATAGCGGTGATGATTGTTCTTGTGTATGGGTCACTTGCGACCCAACGGATTAGTGGTGGCCAGCTGCTGGTGCTGGAGAGGGTGGTGGTGGGCTGTGAGCGGTTCGCATGGGAACTTACACTACATGTGCGGATGATCGCGCAGTTGGATCGATGTCGGTCCACAGGTACATGTGAGTTTGCATTTGGTTCTATCTTGGTTGCCTGGTTCTTGGAGAGGGTGTTGATGCTATGCCCGAGGGTGCTACTAGAGGTGCCAGGGGCACGAGAGCCGTGCTTGAGGCAGTGGTCATCAGTGTTGGTTCGCCACGGTGGTGGCGAAGGTGGTCATTACTTTACAGTGCAGGCGACACAGATATGGCGGCAGATGCCGCAAGTGATACTTCGGTACCCCTATGCTGGGCTGGACTTCCGGGGGGACCTGGACATGGTGCTGCCTCCTGGGGAGGTTTTTGACCATCGAGGTATGTTGAGTATTGTGTATGTTTTGATTTATGTTATCGTTTCATATACCAGTTCATATGTGATATAGACACTGATACTATCATTTGTGTGTTGTTTTGTGCATGTGCAGACGTGGCACCTCGCGCGCGCGAGGTGGAGTTGCAGAGAGCATTGGTCCAGCGAGAGCCGGAGAGACTGCCACATGGAGAGAGGCGTCAGCGAGATGAGGCTGCAGGGTGACCAGCAGAGCCCGAGAGGGCAGCGAGGAGGCGTCGGTTCGACGATCCTGGTGCAGGGTCATCACATGCTCCTCCGGCAGCAGCCGGAGTAGATTTTGATGATATACGTCGTCGTCTGGAGACAGTTTTGCAGGACGTGCCTGAGGGCATGTGGATATGCATCTAGGACGAGGGGTTCCTGGAGCAGTGTATAAGAGTACCACCACCATGGCGGGGTATAGTGCGACGAGCAGCTATGCTCGCCGCGATGACGAGTGGACGCCTGCCGCCGGGGCAGGAGGGTCCTGCGGGTGTGCCACCACCACCACCTGGGGCAGGTCGGGGTGGGCCACCACCTCCTCCTAAGGGAGGAGCAGGTGGGGGTGCGATAGAGGCACCATGATGTATGATGTATATTTTTTTATTGTATATAGGCTGGTGAGCCGAGTTTTTGTACCGATGGACTTGTGATAGCCTGTGGGCACATGTATTTTTGGTATGTAAACATGCGGATGGCCTGTTGGGCCAATATATTTATATATATATATGTATATATATATATATATATATGAGTATACATCTTTTTGGAGATCCTAATGTTGTTTACATATGTTTTTGTTGATGACGATGTCTATTTTATCTATATGCTGTGACAGGATGTATGAGGTGTTTTATGTATGTGTAGCTTGATGTGATATATGCCAATCTAACACCATGTTAGCTATTTCATTGGTTGTTTGATTCAATTGTCTTGGAATATGTGTAAATGTAATGGAATCAAAGTGTCGAGATAATAATCTAACTTGTAGGTATTTGCGAAAGAGGCAAGGATTGCGTACACGATACACATTGTTGAGCTGGAGAACGACTAGTTGAGAGTCGAGGAAGACGCTAAGGTAATGAATATGACGACGCTGGGCGTCGACCAGGAGGCCAATGACCGCAGTGTATTTGGTTTGGTTGTTGGTTGTTGGCCCCAAACATATGCCACTGGAATGTAGCATTGCGTGTGAGGGGGTGTATAGAGCCCAAGCCGCCGAAGCAAGATTTTGCGTCCAACGGCTGGTGCCGTCAGCATAACCGATGTGGTAGGCTGGTGGAGGAAGCATCTGTCAATAGCACAAAGGATAGTTTAGATGAGAGGGTAGGAGAAAAAAGATTAAAAACACTAAACAAGAAAAAATAACCTAAAGTAGAATGACTACTTCTAAGCATAAAATTTCTTGAGGTATAACCCATTGATGGGTTCCTTGAGCGAGAGGCCTTCAGGGGAGGCCAATATGTATGCACCTTTGGTGAGGCAATGTTGGATGATGTAAGGGCCATGCCAAAGTGATTCGAATTTGTCGTGGCCAAAGGTATCATGAGCGATATCATAGGCCAAGACGAGGTCGCCTTCTCTGAATGAACGAATGTTGACATGGCGATCAAAGGTAGCTTTGGATCATTTTTTAACTGCCTCGTTGTTCTGTAATGAAGATCGGCAATCTTCATCCAGCGACTCCAAGTTCAGCAAGCACTGATCCATTGGAGCAGTGTCAGGTAATAGCTCAATTGCAGTGCGAAGGGTGGGAATTTCGCACTCGATGGGAAGAGTTGCCTCAACCCCATGGACTAAATGGAATGGCGTGAAACCCGTAGCGGTCTTTACTACCGTTTGATAATCCCATAGCGCGGAAAATAACATGTGGTGCCAATTGGTTTTATGTTTATTAACCGTGCGCTGTAACATGGTCTTGAGGACTTTGTTCACTGCCTCGACCTGTCCGTTTGACTGAGGGTAATATGGTGAGGCAAACTCGTGAGAGAAGCCTAACCGATATGAGAGTTCGACGAAGATCTCATTCTCGAAGTGTTTCCCATGATCGGAAACAAGTTGGAGTGGTACGCCAAAATCGGATATGACGTGGTTAAAGAAGAAGCACGCTGCAGTGTCAGCGGTGTTGTTGAAAGTAGGCATAGCTTCGACCCATTTGGTGAAGTAATCAGCGACGACAACAATGTATCTGTGACCATTGCTAGAGGGGGGATTACAAGTCATAAAGTCGATGCCCCATTTACAAAAAGGGCCCATAGTAATGACAGGGTGAAGAAGAGAGGGGGGAGCTCGGGCTTTGTTGGCATAGAGCTGACATTGCTCACAACGTTTCACGGCGTGAATGCAATCGTGAAACAAGGTAGGCCAAAAGTAACCGGCTTGGATAATCTTCTGAGCCATGGAGATACCCAACAGATGGCCCCCACATGCACCGTTGTGGCAGTCGTTTAAGACTCTGTTGGCCTCATCAATAGTCAGACAACGACGAAGAATGGTGTCCATGCCCCGCCTGTATAGGATGTCTCCGATGAGGAGATAGCGGGGGGCCTGGTGGCGAATATGTCATCGATCATCGCGTGAAAGGTGGTTACCAAACTTTTGAGTTCGTAGGTAGACAAGAAGGTCGCCATACCAAGGATCATCAGATGCGATGTAAAAGAGATGTTCGTCAGGAAAGTCGGTATTGACGGGGGCACTGGTGATGTCAGAGGGAAGGGCCGTGACAAGTTCGGCGAGAACGAGGGCCTTCTTACTCTTAGGTGTTGAAAACTCGAGGTCGTACTCCTGAAGGATAATGATCCATCGAGCGAATTTTCCGTTAACTTGGTGACGGCTGAGCAAGTACTTCATACGGTTGGAATCTGCGATGACCTTTGTGGTGCGAAGCAGAATGTAATGGCGCAGTTTTTGAACTGCAAGGACAACTGCAAGAGCAAGTTTCTCTTCGTGTTTATACTTCAAGGGTGGTCCCGAGAGGTTCTTACTAATGTAGTAAATGACATGTTCACAATTTTCATCTCCGAGTTGGAAGAGGATGCCAGCTACTAATACAGCTGATGCTGATACGTAGAGGATGTAGTCGCAATTGTAGTCAGGTGCACTAATCAAAGGTGCATTGGAAAGCGTTGCTTTCAAATCATCAAAGGACTGTTGGGCATAGTCGTCCCAGTGAAAGGGGATGTCATGACGTAGTAAGCAAAGGAAACCATGTGCGCGGATGGCGTAATCTGGGACAAAGCACCGAAGAAAGTTAGCTTTTCCCTGAAGACTCTGAAGTTGCCGTAAATTCTGAGGAGGTGGAATTTCGGTGATAGCTTTGACTTTGAGGGGGTCCACGGTAATACCGCTTTGGGAAACGATAAAACCGAGGAGGCGCCCTGCGGTGATGCAAAACACACACTTGAGAGGATTCAAGTGGATGTTGTACTGACGACACCGTTGAAAGATGATTCGTAAATCATCGAGATGTTGAGTGCGTTTCTTAGAGCGTGCTGTGAGGTCATCCAAGTATGCAAGGATGATTTCAGCTAGATCGTGAAAGATGTATGTCATGGCCCGTTGGAAGGTTGCGCCAGCATTTTTTAAGTCAAAAGGCATGACACGATATGAAAAGGTACCCCATGGGGTAATAAATGTGGTTTTATACTGATCGGCTGGGTGGATTTGGATTTGGTTATAGCCAGAGAATCCGTCCATGAAGGAGAGAGCCTCGTGGCCGGCGCAGTCATCGATAATTTGATCAATGAAAGGCGTTGGAAAGTTGTCTTTTGGACATGCATTATTGAGATCACGAAAGTCGGTGCAAACGTGGATAGTGCCTTATTTTTTATCCATGGGTACAGGGTTGGAAACCCATGAAGTGTAAGCGATGGGGTAAATGAACCCGACCGTACGTAATTTGTCAATTTCGGCTTTGATAGCCGTGGCCTTGGATGAGTGTAGCGGTCGCTGTTTCTGGCGAACTGGTGCGATGTCGGGCTAGGTGTCAATGCGATGTTCGAAAATGGACGGGTCGAGGCCAGGCATCTCTGTGTATGACCAGGCGAAAATATCCCTATATTCCTAGAAGAGGGCTTTGTATGCGGTGATTTCTTGAGGAGTGAAAGCAGCTTCAATGATGATTTCTTCGATGACGCCATTTTTAATGGAAATGTCAATTTTGATGGTGGGGGAAATGTTGGCCATATTACCTTCTTCAAAAGCGTCAGGGGCAGGAATGGGGTTGTTGAACCAATCGATAGGCCCGGATGGGATAAAATCTTTGGTTTCGACTGCGTAAATGGGGTTTTGGTTAGGAGGCATGAGGGCTTCCTGTGGAAGGAAGAGTGCACGATGATGTAGTGCGTCCTAGGGAGAGTCTGGGCGTTGTAGGTCTTCCAGGATTTCCTCGTCACATTGGAAACGCCGGGAATACAAGGGGTCGTGAGGAGTGATCTCAGCGCTAGTGTAATTTCCCCCTACTGGAGATGCAAGGGGAGTGGTGCGAGCAGATGGTGAGGGTTCACTCAACATGAACCATATATTGAAGTACTGAGGAGTGCTTGTGGTGATTGGGTGGTGAGTTTCCATAGAAGAATGAACAGGAGAGTTGGGGGGATTGCGGGGTAAATCCTCATAGATGTCATTAAAGCACCATGGAGGTGTTGGGAGTGCCTCAGGCTCAGGAGAAATGACATGATGATCCTCGAGTGACGAAGTAATGTCAAGTATTGCCTCTGTAGGTGAGTGAAGTAGGGCCAATTGACGTCGTCTGTATGCAAGGATCATAGGACACTGGTACGTAAAATGATTTAATGAATCGCAGAGAGAGAAAGGGCATCTCATACGTTCATTAACTGAAGTGGTGACATAACGAATGTCAGTGATATTTGTTGAAGAGGGCGTAGCAGGGTGTGGCTTGTTCTGGAAGTTCTAGCGCACGGTCGCTAATGTCTGCCGAAAGCGCGATAGTGCTGGTCAATGATGGGTGTAATGGCCAAATTCTGAACATATGGCACACGCAAATTTGGTCCGCAACCCTTTACTACTGGAAGGTTGGGTGGTAGAGGTACTTGCAGTAGTGACGGGTGTTGTTGGAGTTGGATTGGGGGGAATCAAAATCCGTAATTCAGGTAGTGATGGGCAATTATTGGTTTGGTGGCCCTCTTTCTCACATAGTGCGCAAGGTGGTGGGATGTGTGGAGGAAGTGGAGCGGTGGGCTCTTTCTTCTTCCACCTGCCCCCAGCTATGATAGGGGGGGTAGGGAGTATGGGGGTAGTGAGTGGGTGGGGGTAAGGATAGGAACTGTCATGGGAAGTCCTTCCTGTGGTCGAGGGACCATCTCTGGTGAGTGTAAATACCAAACTGGGATTGCTAACACCATATTAGGAAGTGTGAGTGTTACGGCTATCTGAAAGGCTTCAATAGCTAGTGGAGGGTAAAAGAAGGGAATCTGGGTGAGGGGTTGGGGGAATCTTTCCCAGGCAGGATTATTCGCTTGAGGGGATGTGGTCTCGTGGACTGTTGAGGGCGATGAGTGCGCAGGAGGCTTCGGCTAGAGTGGTTTTGCGACTATTGAGACGTCAGGAATGATTGCAGCTTCCTGAGCAGTAAGAGCATCCTCCGTGTGAGTTCCATTAGATGAGACGATGCATGCTTGATTAGGGGGAAGGAGTGGTGGTGCTCCATGATATGTCCCTAATAAGGATGGATCTTTAAAAATCCAAGGACCCATCTCGACGAGTGGATATGCATCTTTGTTGGTGTGAATGAGAGGAGGAATGTTATCGAGGTTGGCAGATGGGTTCGGCTCATAATGTGAGACTTGGTTGATGGTTACAATCTTTCTGTTGTGGGGGAACATGATTGTCCGAAAGACGGATGATGCAATTGCCTTCATAGAATACATGTAGCTACGTCCAAACAAGATATTGTAATCGAGCGGAGCATCGATAACTTCGATATCAATGAGAATGGTTTTGCCTCCGAGTTCAACGGGGACATTTTGAAAGAGCCCTTCAGGAGATGATGGTCTTTCGTCGTAAGCTCGTAAGGTGATGGCAGAGGGAGTGAATTCCAGGGAACCGAGTTTTTTCCATATTTTTTTGGACATGATGCATGTAGATGCACCTTCATCGATGATACACCGATGAACTGTGATGTTCCGTATTTTTACTGGCAGTTGAATAGCAACCAAGGCGGGAAGACGAGGTTCACTATTGTCAAGATCAAAGGTGATGAGTCGAGTATCTGCAGGGTCGACTGCCCCCAAGGCAGAAAGTAGAGACTTTCGTTGTGTAGGGCAAGTCTGGAGGACTTCCAAGACTGACATGGCAGCCGGGGATTGTGCTAAGTCATCGACCAAACTATAATTATGAGCTGCCCTAGCCTATGGGTTGTGAACATTCCTGCGCAAGGGGATGTGAGGGATGCATAATGGTGGTTCGGTGGAAGGGATAGGGATCACCAACGGGGGTCCCATTGGTGTAGGGTTTGTCTCTGGAGAGAGAGGAGTAGACTCAGCTAGTGTTTGATATTGACGATTCCGTGTTTGCAGAAGGATTTCTTCCTCATTGGTGAGGAGAATTGTATGCTCTACTGGATTGTTAGGGTTGTGGTATTGTCCTACCTGGGGTGGGGGTTGTTGTGCTTCCTGTTGGGTGTTTATCACACCTTGATGTGGAATGGGATTTTGCAGCACGGCGGGAGGTGGTTGCTGCACATATTGTTGTGGTGCCTGTTGAGGGGCATTTTGTGCAGGCGAAGGGGGAAGGCTACTCGAGTCTTTCAACCATTTGAAATCAGCGATTTGGGGGCAATGGTGAGTGTAATGACTGAATTTGCCACAAATAGCACAAGGGTGGATGGTTTTAACATTGTTACGCCCTTGGCATTTGTTGTTACTTCCCCCTTGGGGGTTTTGGTTCCCTTGGTTTGGGTTTCCCCCAGTGGGTTGGTGCTGTGGGGGTTGATTCCCACCTTGACCAGGGTTGTTGTTGTTCCTGTTCCGTCCTTTCTTCTTGGAATTGTTCGATGGATTGGTTGGGTTGGTTGTATTTAATTGTTCAAAATACTGGTATTGTTGAGCAGCGGAAGGTTGAACAAAATTTACCCCCGCATGTGGATGTGAGGGAGCCATGGGTTGGGGAGGACCAGGAAAGGGGATGTGTGGGTTTTGCGGTGGTACCGATCCATAAGGAACGTAGGAAGGTGTTGTGCCTTCACTAGTACTATAAGTTGATGTTGAGGGAGTACCACAGGTTGTGGGAATAGGTGGATGTATGGGAGGTGCCGGGGGTGGTCCACTGATGGGTGGAGGTATAGCAACAGGGTATGGATGTTGATAAGGGAGTGGGGGGTAATAAGGAGTGCCCCCATATGCCGGTGGGTATTGAGGTGTTCCATACATCGGTGGTGGTTGGGGTTGTGGGCCATGGTGTGTGGTGGCACCTATGAGCCCATATGCTGAGTGAGACATCCCAGGTTTGTCTTGGCCAAATGGCATAGGTTTTGGAAGATCAGGAAGTACTGTGTATAGGTATCCTGACTGTTTATAAATGAGGTCATACTGCTGGGCCTTACTAATGGCTTCCTCTTCAGATTGAGGGAAGGTGGAAGTGACATCCTTACCAAGTAGAGAGACAAGTGATCTAAGAAACCAGTCAAGGCACTGTTGCTTGGTGGTTTCTGCTTTACACAAACTACGTCGCCTATGCCACTCATGAATGTGGTCAGCGATGTGGGTGGTTGAGGTCTGTTTGAAGTTAGAAAGTAGTTCTAGACCATTGTCATGTCAGATGGGTAATTTGAAGAAGGTCAAAAATTCTTTGGCTAATGACTCAAAGGTCGTATGTGACCCTGATTTTTCTTTGACATACCATTTAGCTGATGGGCCAGTAAGTGTGCGTTGAAATAATCGCAGTCTGATGGAATCATCCATGATGCTATTAGAAGAACACCATAGATGAAAGGTCATGAAATGGTTGGTGGGGTTGTCCCCTGCTTTTCCTTCAAACTTTGGTATGTCTGAAGGAAGCTTTGTTGGCATTGCAGGCCATGTGGCGTCATGCAATATGGGATCATTGGTGAGCTTGGTGAGATCCGGTATGTTGAGAGAGGCCAAGTATGGCATCTGTAGTGGTGGGGGAGGGTTAGCTCCAGCCATATTGTGTTGTAAACCTGACCCTTGATGGGGACTAGGTGGGTTGGTGCTCCCTCCTCGAGAGGAAGTGGGTCCCCCGCTTCCGTGTAAAGGAGAGCGAGTGGACATGTGACCTTGGGAAGTTGACCCAAGTAAGGTAGAACCAAGCAAAGATGATCCTAAGATGGTAGCACTCATAGGAGTGTGTGAAGGAGGTATCGATGAGCGGGTACGACCAGATACTCCCCCTAAGATAGGTGGGATATTGAGCAAGCGTCGTGAACGACGGGGGTTCTGTGGTTCCCCTATGATGTCAGACTAGTTGTGTGAATGTGTGCCAAAAAGTGGTGAGAGAAATATAGAAATATGAGTATTTTGTTGTGACTGTTTACGCAATATATATATCCAAATCAAACTGTAATCAGATGTGCATCATACATAAAATGTGAAAGAAGCATATATATGTGGGTAAGAGGGTTTTGTCCGCATGGGGGAATCAAAAGAAAGCAAATACTCATGTCCTAGAAGACGTAACGTCCTTCCTCTCAAATAGCAATGGACCTTCCAATAGTTCTCAATAGTGGGGTCTGAAGTCACCGGAAGAGAGACTAGTGAAGGATGAAACAACTGGTTATAATGAGGGGTAGAGGGGGCATATCCCGAAAGAGCTGGTGATATTTCCCAATAGCCACACAAAATCCAATCAAGGTGCAATTGCAGCCCACAACTGCCACCTGGGTAGATATCCTACTGTTGGTCACTAGGTACCTTGGTCAAAGTGTAGCATTTAGATTTTCAGCCTAAGAAATGGGTCACGGGCTGGATCCCGTCCAAGAGGTGGGTGCCTCAAGGGGGGACGCATAGGACGACCGGACCTCGACCTTCGACCCTTCACGGGTATCTCCCTTCCTTATGGTGATTGGAACACTTGAATTGGAGGATTTGAAGTTCCCTATTTGACAACCTCTATGTTTTATCAATGTGAGAACTAGATAACGGGGAGTTATTTGGATGCCTATCCCCGAAATCCTACCTAAACTAAAAACTTCTTTTGGTACCTCCTGTGGAGGAAAACTTAGTGAGTTTTTAGAAAGTTTTTAGATGAAGTTGTTTTGTGAGGCTGGGGGTGAAAACCAACCTCGTTTGATTAACAATGGGAGTGGATAGTCCTGTCAGGAAAAAGATGGGGTATTTTCGGAATCCCTTTTGAGGAAACGTACTTTGGACCGCCACGTTTTCGAGAAGAATCTATGTGAGTGAGAAGTGACTTTTGTGTGTGAGTGAAAGTGTGCCAATTTTAGTTAATTAGATATCACCTTGCTGCATGTGGACATCGCTTGGTCCTTACAAGAGTTTGATTACCTAATTAGCTAGATGTCTTTGGTACAACCTTGCGGAATTTTAAAATCCCTAGGAAACTAGCATGTGGACATGTGGT
>ML777035.1:53825-76848 GCA_009831015.1 Picea engelmannii | reverse complement strand
TTAAAATCTCTTAAACCACTTTGACTACTTTGACCTTTTGGGGCTTCTAGATGACATATGAGGGTCCTCCAACTTTGTAAGGCCATAACTCTCAAACCATGAGGAATTATGTGATGTTCCACATACCACCAGAAATGGAATGATATGTAATATACATATAGAATATTATTATCTGAAAATATATCATAACTCATACCATTATCCATCAAACAAACTTGGGTCCATTACCCAAACCTGGGGTCTCCAACTTCTCATGGCCATAACTCTCTAACCGTGAGGAGTTATGTGGCATACCACATACCACTAGAAATGGAATGACAAGCACTATCCATATAGGATAGTTTACCTAAAAAATTCATTGTCCTTCATCTCATTATTCCATAATTAAACATGGGTTCTATTACTCCGCAAAGCATCTTCCCGTGAGGGATTTCACCATAAGGGGACCACTTTGGAGTTCATCCATATTTACTTATTATCAACCATGAAAAGACAATAATGAGTCATGTTTAAATCAAACAATATTGGGTCCATTACCCAGACCTTTGTGTTGCAGGGCTTTCTTCAAGGGTTGACATCAATGACAACCAACCTTAATCAACAAGTTCCACTACCAACAAGCAATTTCCATTGCGGAACTTGATGACATTTTTAAATGTCATGCTAGTAGAGGACCCTGCAATCATCCCTGATTGTTGATATACTCTGGAAAATTCTCAACTAAAGGATCAAGTTGAGTATAAGGATAGGATAAGAAAGGAAAAAGGGTTGAGATCTCGAATACCTAAATTCTTGACAATCGTTGGATTACTCTAAAGAGGAAGGTTGGGATAATAAAAGAAGAAGAGTCGTTGGATTTAAAACAAGGCAAAGTAGCATCACAGATAGATCGAGCTGTTGATATGAGATCATGATCAATGAACAACATTCATTTCAGGTTAAAAGTTGTCAGAAGGTTACACTTAGGGGAATCTCACTTTGGAAGAACTGGGAATTAGAGATATCGAATAACCTGAAGGCCAAAATTCTGAAGTCACTCTCTGTCGTTGATTTGAGATACATTTTAGATAGTATTTTGACCATTAGATCAAGGAGAAGAATATGTGCCACATCAGGAGATATACATCAGCAGACCACATCAGCAAGGACACATGGTATAGTCAGATAATGACAAGTTTTTCGATCTAAAGAACACTTTGAGATAATTCTCAATTGTTGATCCAGTGCAGTGGAAGGATATTTTAAGTGGAAGTGTTAACTGACAACAACTAGTATCCACCGTTTTATGACTTATTCAGTAGGTGATTACTCTGGAGGAAAATGGAGTAGTGATTATCTAAATAGCCGAAGTCCCGAAGTAAATGAGAGCTATTAATATCAACTCTTGATTAAGTCATAATCGTAAATTGGTTCGAAACCTCTGGACAAGCCAGGATCATTCGACTAACGAAAGAACGAATAATCACTATCCAATCTACTTCGGAGAAATCTACTTTGGGAGATTTGAAAGATTATGAAGGCTGGAAGTCGTGAAGGACAAAGTCCTAGAGTACTGATAGTTGTCCATCTAATCGGAAGATCAAAATGTGACCATTGATTCTGATAAGTGATCAAGCACTTGCTTCACCTAGCGCTTGGTCACTATCTATGGTCATTTGGAATAAGAGAAATAATTCATCGCTTAAGTTGATAAGCCATGGTTTTTCACTATCGTTCATATGAAAATGGTTTGAAGGAAGGGCCTCTGCAAAACTGGATTTCTACAATAATTGCAGAGATTTTGGATTGATTTGAAAGATGAAATTGATCCATATCTATGATCAATTTATGAAAATCCTTCACGGTAAGGTTTGAATAATAACAAAGATTATGTTAATGTTAAAATGAAGAGGTGTGATGGACCAAACAAAGGGACATGATGTTTCATATCTCACACCAGTTGGAAGAATATATAAACGAGAAAGAGTAGTGAGAAGAAGGTATCTCCGCAGTTTAGATAAGAAGATCAAAACAAAGGCAGAGCTAAAGAAGATGAATTGTTGGCTCTAATGGGCCTGTCAATGTCTTATTGAAGATAAACAAGAGAAGAAGACAGAGAAGCAATTATGAAATGTAGTATTTTATATAGAATAACTTTATTGGATCTCAGTAGATTCATTGAAGATTAAATGACATAACCCAGATAGCATGAGATGACGTTTGACTACAGAGAGGTTGCAGCAGACAAGTAGAAAGTGCAACAGTTAATAACTCTAAGAAGACTTGAAGAATTGATAGTATCTCTATGAGTTTATAAAAACCTTGAATAGAGTGCAGTAAAAGAGTTATAAGTGTTATAACCTACATCAAGGGAGAAAGGGTGGAGCAAGGGAAAACAAGTCGAAATCAAAATGGAGTCAAATCTTATAGGACTTGTGTTAATGGCTTCATGAATCAAATTCAATGAAGAGTAGAAGAGATTGAATTACATTGTAAAATTAAGGGTAGATGGGTGGTGCAAGGGAAGGTTGGAGCCTGTAGGGGAGTAGGTTCTTCGTTGTCAGTTATAGTTGACTAAATACGGGGTTATATCCTCCTTCCAGTTCTAGCTAGTAAATAGGGTGTTGAAGCATCCTTTCAATGGTAGCTGATAAAATAGGGGTTTGTAGCCTTCTTCTAGTTGTAGCTGGTAAATGGGGTGTGGAAGCATCCCTTTAGTCATAGCTGAAGAAACTTGGGGACAATCTCTCCATCAAGTTGTAGCTTGAAAACAAATTTTTAAAAGAAACATTTATTAATGAGAAAAGAGTTGGTGGTTTTTCCCTATTGGTTTCCACGACAAAATCTTGTGTTCGTAAGGGTTTGTTGTTCATCATATATTTCTTAATTGAATAATTAATTTGTGTGCTTAATATTGGTGAAATTAATAAGAAAAAGTAGGCAATACTGATTCACACCCCCTCTCAATATTGTTGGATATTCCATCAAGAGAGTCCTAATTTATCTTAATATTGGTGAAATTAATAAGAAAAAGTAGGCAATACTGATTCACCCCACCTCTCAGTATTGTTGGATATTACATCAAGAGAGTGATAATTTATCTTTGATGTTGTTGATCCCCATGACATTCGACTCCAACACAATATCATGTTGCAGTAGATATTACTTTGTGACCATTGCAGTTTTTAGTAGCGGTCGGTGACCTCTGAATCTGAGTAGGCCATCAATTCCTTTGAGTCCTTCACCACTCGGTTCAAAGCCACCTTCATCATCGGCCTCATCACTTGTCATTCCTTTTTTTACCCCCTGAGGGCATTGCAGATATCTACTTCATCAACAAGTTCAATTATTATTATCTCTTTATGGTCTCATGATATGAGCATGGGGCATGCTTGCCTCATTTGTACGAACACTTTTTGTTTTCCTAGAATAATTTGTACTGATATTTCATCTCCTCTTCCTCTGATGGATGACTCTCGACGCTCCTCACTTTCAGTTTTTCTCACCTTCTACACAATGTCATCATCAAAAGAAACTATGATGTATTTTGGATATACATATACTCCTAACCTCACACATCAGGGGGCATTTCTTATCACCAGAAAATGGTTGACTACAAATAAAGACAATGAAATAGGTAACACAAACACAACATACAACCAATTTTCATTGAAATATTACACTAAGGTTGGAAAGAAATTGATAAAACTATGCAAAAGTGGTTTTTTAAATCCATACACACACATCTGTGTGAGATGAAACAATGTACGATGTGCACAGTGCATGGCTGATAGTCGAAATACCCACGCGGAAGCCGAAATGGCGCATTGATGAGTTTGGTCGGGCCTCAACCATTTTTGGGATGAAGGGAACCTCCCCCATACCCAAAATTGCCCTCAAATGTTTCCTTTGCATCACCGAAAGGGATGGCAGGTACCTCCAAGGGATTCCCATTCACACTTGGAACCAGTTGAGAAAAATCTTGTCATCCTCCTATAAATACAGAGCCATTGTATGTAAAAAAGAAGAAGCATTTGAGTATTGTTATGGTGCTCATTTTTAGCTTTGGGAAGTCATATTCTTCTTAGAAATATTTTGAGCATCCATAGAAAGTGTTAGAGATCTATCCTATTGATTAGTCAATGACTCTTTTATTCACCATTTTCCTTTATTAGCCATTGATAGTAGAAATAATACTTTGTACTTGGGGACTCAAGAGCCTTCCGAAGGAGGAAGAGGGGACTAATAAGTTCTCATATTTATCCAAGGGGTATCTATTCGAAGATCGGTTTACTTGGTATATATATCTTGTGTTTTCTTTGTGCATTCGTTTCAAGTTATTGTTTTCTTAGTTTAGATTTATTTCATTGTTTCTTATCTCTTGTTTCTTTATGTTATTTGAGCCACTGACCAACTAACATTGTGTTGTTCTTTCTAGATAGCCTAACTAGATAGTTAATGGTCCTCTTTTTGCTCAGCATTGTGACAAAAGGAACCAAACACCTACCCAAGAGATCCATAGCCTAAGGAACATATACTTTGATAAGACATATTCAAGAGAGAAAGTAGAGTCTGATAATATAAGAAGGAGAATCAACCAACTAATTAAGTTCCAATGGAAAACAAAGTAAATCAAGGTATTGACGGAAAAATATGACAATGCATATGAGTCGGCTCAACTCAATGGAGAATTGTTTAGGGATTTTGTTAATGGGAATTTCCTCAAACACTTCTTACAGTACTGAGTGCTGCCATTTTTCTTACCTTGTACATAAATAAATCTTTTTCCATTACTGTTATGTATTTTTTATTTTACTTCATTCACCATATTTTACGCGAGCAAGAAGTATGGTTTTGACTTTAAGTTGTTGATCAATTTTTATTTACCTCTTGGATGAGTCTTCATTTGCACAAGGATTTTTTTTTTAATGTGGAATCCATAACCCAAGAGGAGAAGGCACTTTCTCTATATTTCTCAATAGACCACATTGGTATGTTGTCCCTACTGGAGCTGATGTTAGTATTGGATTTACCTAGTCATTAGTGTGCACACCAATCGCAATTATGAGGCCGAAATTCAAGAAAAATAGGTTAAAAAGGACCTTACAAATATAATGGATAAAAGAGGCAAATCATATTATTGATAGCCCCGAAATATTACAACAAACAATCAATCCCTAAGGGCTCAAGGTTGAGTTTCAAAAGCCTGGGCGTTTATCTAGAGTGTAAATGGATATTATCACATTCAAATTAGGGTTAAGCCTAGTTCATGATATACTATAACATATAACCATGGCTCAAGGAGAAAGTGCCAATAAATATGTGGGCCTAATCATTTGACAACTAAAAGTGAGCTTGATCAATGACATATAATGCATGTCGCATGGAGAAGCACACAAGGGTTATCACGGTATTGGGGTGTGACAATGGTTTAATGTGCCATGCATATAAAAACGAATTTCATCGCATGGAAAGGGTATGTGAGCCAAACCACTATCACCCAGTTGTGATAGTAGTATTTTGGTTTTGTCTAATCGCCTCTACATTTATTATCCTGTACTCTCATGTGCTCTCATTCATCACCACATGGAGCTGACTTAAGATCTTGGATTTCATACCAAAGGGCCTACCATTCCTAATTGATCATGATGACATCAACATGACATCACTAAAACCCTCAAGCCCTAGGGATTGTATGAAAAATATGTGTTCCGGTCGAAGGCAATGCGTGGAAATCTAAAGGGTAAAAAATAAATATAAAATCCATTAGGCCTAGAGAATATTACTCATTCCAAAGAACCAAAATACACACTCATTGTTTTTGAAAAAAGAAATATATTGAACATCTACTTACATGAGCCCATACCTGTAGTCTTATTTCAATGTAACTTGTAACCCTTCCACCCCTTTTGGTTCATTGTGCATTCATCTTCTACATATTTTCAAATGGAAGCTACGTCAAACCATAAAATGCCTCAATCCACTAGAAAGATACTTTAATTCAATGAGCCCTTAATTCACCATGATAGTAAAATTTATGACCCGATGTTTTCTTTCTCCAGCCTAAGTCAAATCATCATTATAGCATAGGAAAATAACATATGCAGCGAAGATTATATGCACATGTGGGATTCGAGTCCAGTCCGCTATAGCTTACCACAAACCTTTGACTTCCCGAATTCCATCCATTGGTGCATTTCCAATTACCTGGCTTCTGGAGGTGGGATATTATCCATTGATAAGAAACATGTTATTTTCCATCTATCACTCGAATACCTAGACAAAATTCTCTTCTTCCCAGAAGAACCCTCACAGATATTACAATAACATGCCCTAGAGGTCAGATATTGAGTATTAACCAAAGTCGATAAATAAAATTCACTTTGAGGTCTCAAAGCCCCCAATACTACACTACTTATCCTATTAATCAATTGCCCTGCTGAATTTTTCCATGAAATATCCAACATGCCCTAACTTTCTTTTGTCGGGTTTTCGGTCAAGACCATGATAGGATAATGGATTACCTTTTTCCTTCCTTTTATCTACAGGTTCCATGGCTCCCTCGAAATGGGACTTTTGTACACTATTAAAGGAGTCCATTCAAGTCCAATTAGAAAATTTCCACAGTACATGATGCTTCAGGTACTAGTCCTACTTGATTTATCTTATCCTTTCCCAAAACCATACTAATTTCAAGGGTATGGAAAAAGAAGTTGCATATCAAAGGGGAAACCTCAAACCAATATTTGAAAGGCCTCAAAGTGTCAAAAGGTAGGAGCATAATGAGGGTTTCAATTATTATGCGAACCATTACATGAAGGCTTTATACACTCTCGTTCATGGTTCACCTCCTCTGAGATTTTTTCCAGAAATGAAACGCTTTCTACAATTGAGTAAATATTCCATAAACATAGATTGGTACCTAGCCCAAAATTCTATTTTCTTCAAATCTTATGTTTTCTCATAGGAACCTTTTAGACTTCCCTCTTTCCTTACAGCCAAGCTGATGGCTCTAGAATATATTAGACAAATATTGTGAGTTGATCATTTCCTATTTGGCCAACATAGGAAAGTAATCACTTTTACATTACCTCAAGAGGTTGGCCCCTTCCTGGTGCAATAAAGAATATCTTTTTGAAACATTGAAGAATTATTGAACCTCCTTTATTTTGAGAAATAAGATAGGTGGGTATATGACCCTAATGGAATAATCATTGATAAAAATCCCACTTACAAGCATGAGGCAAGTGGAGAGATAGAGAAGGCAACAAATCTATAATCATGGGAAGAAGTTAGAGAAACATTAAAAAATAATCTCATGAATCATTAGTTGTATTCTCTCATTATAACTCAATACCGCCTATTAAAGTATTGAAGCATCCATTATCAAGTCCTCTACCAAATTCAGTGAAAATTCAGCATCAGAGAAAGAAGCTCAAAATAGTTGACCTAGAGAAGGAAGAAGAAGAATATGAGGAAGAAATATTTGCAAACTTATTCAATAAAGAGAAAGGAGTAATATAGGCAACTCAATGGGAGATCTAACCTGAAGATACACCAATTAGTTTTGAGCATTTTCCATCAGTGATGCTATCAGTAGGGTTACTCCATCAAGCTACCATTAGTGAAGGAATATCAAAGAAGCCACCCCACAATTTTCTCTCGTTATAAGGATATAAAGACACGCGACAAAGAATACCAAAGAGACTTGTATTCCTCAATAAGAGTCAAATAATATCCACCAACCATGTTTATGACAATAGTAGATCATCAGGAAAGCACCTTAAATCTATCTTTTTTAGAAGTGAAAGTATAAAAGCCACTTTCTCCAATAGACTACAAAATGACGTAGATCAAGTTTAAGAAGAAGGGTATCAAATCTCCTCACTTGGTTGATTTTCATCAAAAACATCAGTGAGATGATATATCAAGGGGTTTTGCAATCCTTTGCAAGTGAGAGAGAATAGAAGGAAATTTCACTTAAAATATATAAGCAACTGAGTCATGAAAAGATAGCTACTAAAGCTAATAAAACTAGGGTGGTGGATCTTGAAAGGAAGATAATAGCTTTGAGCAGAGATCCTAAAGATCCAAAAGTGTTTGAATATATAATAAAGAAAGAGGACACAAATATCAAAGCATTTGACAAGAAGTTGAACATGTTTGAAGACTATCATGTCCAAACACTAGAGTTAGAGGCTAGTTTTTAAGAAAAGGAACAATTGCTCCTCCAGATGAAGGAGAGAGATGAAGAGAATACATAGTTTCAAAGGGAATTTGAGATATTGAGAACCAAAAAATGAATTTATTAAAAATCAGAAAAGTCCTTCAACTCAAGTCTCGGTGCAAGGGAAATATCTAGTCGAGATCATAGACCCAACAGAATGATTGGCCAAGGTGATGACTGACCTCAGTGTGAAGGAAAATGAATTGGGGTATCTAAACACACAATTGAGAAAAGAAAGTTTGAATATTATAGAGCTAGAGGAACAATTTAAGAATAGAGAAACACTGGTGTCTAATCTTAATACAGATAAAGAGGAAGCTTTGAAATAAATAGAAATATTGCAAAGTAGAGCTACAAGGAAGCCAACATTGAAAGCAGTTAAACATGTAATATGGGACCAAATATCTAGCCTAATAAATGACAATTGGGAACACTTTTCTTTGGTATGATATGATATGGAGTTGATTAAAGTGGTTGAGAATGACATAATTTGGGTAAATATTGAATTGGATAATAAGCCAAACCTATCCAACGAGATTATCAACTTCCTAAATGGGAGAACCGAAGAGAAACTTGAGATCTGAATGTTAAATATAGGACCAAATCATTATCGATGCCAAGAAAGTTCTCACAAAGAGGAGACAATTGCAAAATGTTGAAAGTAGAATGGAAGAAATGGTATATGACGTATCATCATTCAAAAAAATATTCAAAGAGCTCATCATTTTGGGATTACCTCCCCCTTAATAAGGGAATGGAGATATTCACTCTCAACAATGGTATGTAGAGCTACTGGAACATAAACAAAGATGTTGATAAGTGGTTTGATAAGATAACATGAGTCTTGTCGGGACAAGATATAATGGAATTTCGCACATGAGATTTCGATATCCTACACAAATTGAAAGGAGTCTTTAAGCACCTACCTCGACCATGATATGAGAGGTACACTAACCTTGATGAAATTGTTCGAAATATGAATAAGAATAATTATCTAATGGGAAGGCCATGGTAGTATATGTGTCAATTTCTCAATATTCCCATGGGTAAACAAGGTGGATCAAGTAGTGCTCAACATCCCTAGTAAAGTTGGTTACCAAAGAATATTTTTGTTAGGATTATACTAGTTGTAAGCATTTTTAGAAACAAAAAAGATAGTGGTATGATGAAATCAGGAATACTAAGCAGTATCAAGAAGTAGTTTTGAAGAACAACAAGAAGAAAAAGGGAAAGGAGAATTCATTTTGTAAGGGTTAGAACTTTGGGGAATTTAATAGTTTCTTATAACCACAATTGTTTGACTAAGATACCCTCAAACATAGATGAATTTTGAAGGTTGCAAACATTAAGAGACTCATCCCCTGTGTTATGCTTTAGTATGTTCTTATTTTATGTGTATGTTATCTTGTAGAATCAATCACTATCATCTCATGGATTCTTGTATCATATCCCCATTAATAAAATTTTGAGAAGCACGTTTTATGACATGTCTAGTGTTATTGCATGTTTTTTATCTTATGATAGTGAAGTGATTTCCTCTAAATGTATGACCACTTATTGTCATTATTTCTTGTATTTAATGATGCACAGAGGGTACCTCCATGGATTTAAATATATGAAAATATTTATTTTTTGAAGCATGATTTAATGATCTAGTATAACTGTTAGAACTGTTGAATTATCAATTTATCAGCATGTTATTCTTTCCATAGACTGTGAGATTCACTTTAAAGTTTCCTCACATGTTTATTTTTTATTTCTTCTAAATATTTCTCTTCCCAACTTAAAACTCAAATTGTTTAAAGAACTCATGGAAAAATTCTTCTTAAGGTTGAATTATTTTATATTTGGTCAGGGATTGTTTCAGGGTTGAGATTTCTATAAGAGAGAGAGAAAGAGAGAGAGAGAGAGAGAAAAAAACTTACTCAAAATTTTTCATTATTTCTACTGTTATAAGCATGGCTTTAAGACTCACTCTGAGTCTTAGCCCCTGGGATGACTCACCATAGTTCCATTAACAACATGGATCATCTCAAGGGACAATAGAATGTTCCCTATTCACTACATCTAGTCCATTGGGCTACACCATTATTTTATCAAGTCTATCAGTGCAGGAGACCAACAATTATGAGATATGGTTCAGAACTCAAGCTTCCCAAAATGGATTATTTTTTTTTCAATTTATGTTTTCTTTAAAATTGTCACAAATTTGTGGGTATTCCTCCCACATGTTTTCTTCATGCTCCCATGTTGCATCTTCAGGACCATAGTAGGTCCCTTGAACATTTACCATCCCTATGGATTTGTTCTGGAGCACTTTGACTTTTCAGTCCAGAATGCGTACTTGTTCCACCTGAAAATCCCCTTGGTTTTCCACCTAGATCCTAGTCCAATCAATTGTTTGGTTAGGGTCATGCACATATTTCTTTAATAACAATACATGAAATACATTATTCACTCTCATAGATTTATCCAACGCTATCGTGTAGGCAACTGGCCCTATTTTCTCTAAGATTTCAAAAGGCACACAATATCTTTCTACCAACTTTGGCAAGCAACCCAATATAATCGAACTTCTCTTCACTTTCACTTTTAAAAAAACATGCTCACCCACTTTAAATTCTCTAAAAACGTTTTTTTTATCTGCATAACTTTTATGCCTATCCTCGAAAAACTTTAAATTCTACCTAATCTTTGTCATATGTTCTTCCATTTCCTTTAAAAATTCTAGCCCAATGACATCTATATCTACTAGGTTATCCCAACTCAGTGGTGTGTTACACTTTCTTCGATACAATTCATCAAATGGGACCATTTTTAATGAGGCTTGATACCCATTACTGTAAGAAAATTCCACTAAGTGGATATAATCTTCCCACCTTGATGGGTGTTCCATAATAGACATTTTGAGCATGTCGTCAATGATTATGATAGTTCTCTCTATTTTCCCACCTAACTCTAGATCATACATTGTACTAATATTTAAGCTTGTCCCAAATCCCTTGAATAACTCTTTCTAAAAATTTGATGTAAATTTTGGATCTTTGTCTGAAACAATTTCCTTACATACTCCATGTAGCCTGGAAACTTCCTTCATGTAAATATTAGTGATGTTTTTTTCCTTGCATGTGGCCTTAATAGGAATAAAAAGTGTATATTTTGTTAATTTATGCACCACCACCATGATCGAATCATGTTGCTTCATTGCTCTTTCAGACATTGTAATGAAATCAATTGTAACCACTTCCCATTTCCACTTGGGAATGGGAAATGTCTGTAGCATCCCCCATTGTATTTCTATGCTCTATTTTCACCTTCTAGCACTCTATACACATAGATATGTAATTGGCCACTTCCTTCTTCATTCCTAGCCAAAAGTAATGTCTTCTTACAACTGATTTTTTTTTATGATATCATGGTTTCCCAACATATGGCACAATGTGAATTTCCCTTTGCACTATATTTCTTTTCTCTCTGGAATTTGGCACATATATTTTCCCTCTGTACATGAGGATTCCATCCTCTTTCAGCTCATAATAGTTAAAAAAAAAAAAATTAATTATCTTGTTGTAATGTTTCTTTTATTTTTAGATATTCTTGGCCTAAATTTGCAGCCTCTAAAATTTTATCTTTTAAATATGTGTTGAACGTGATGATGGCTGAAATAAGCATTTCATGAGATCTTATGTTGAGTGCATATTCCACTTGATTTTCTTTTGCTAATTCCAAGTCATGTGTATCAAAATTTATCTCATGCTCCTTTATTTCTAGGACTCATAGCATACCACATGAATATCTTGACCGAGGACTCCACCGGCTCCTTCCTTGCACGCATCAGTGCACACCACAAAAAATTCTTCTAGATATGCAATATTTAAGATTGGTGCACTTTTTAAAATATCCTTCAACTACCGAAAACTTTCTTCACATTTGGGATTCCATTCAAATTCCACTCCCTTCCTTTGCAAACAATTTATTGGGATTGCAATCTCTGAAAACCCCTTTATGAATCTTCGATAATAACCTGAAAGACCCATGAAATATATGACTTCTTCAAATTCCTTGGCATTATCCATCCTATAATGGCCTCTATATTTTTTGGTATCAACTGTTATCCCATCTACTAAAATAATATGCCCCTAGTAGTGAATCTTCTTTTTTTAAAATATACACTTACTTAGTTTGGCATACAATTTATGCTCTCTTAAAACTTGCAGCACCATTCTTAAATGTTGCTCATGCTTTTTTTTTTTCCTTGAGTAAATGAGAATATCATCTAAGAAAACAATCACAAACTTGTCTAGTTACTCCCTGAACACTCTATTAATCAGTAACATGAAAATTTTTGGGGCATTTGATAGCCCAAATGGCACTAATGTAAATTCATAATGCCCATATCTTGTCCTGAATGTTGTTATGTTGATATCATCTTCTTTTATTCTCATGTGATGATAACTTTATCTAAATTCAATCTTGAAAAATATTCTTGCACCTTTCAGTTGATCAAATAAATCATCAATCCTTAGCAAAGGATATTTGTTCTTTATGGTGACATTATTCAGTTTTTTGAAATCAATACAAAGCCTTAAGGTTCCTTATTTCTTATTTACAAAAATAACTGGGGCTCCCCAAGGTGACACACTTGGGAATATGTAACCCTTCAAAATTTCTTCAAGTTGCATATGTAATTATTTCAATTCTAGTGTGCCCATTCTATAAGGTGCCTTGTACACTGGTGCAACTCCTTGCACAAAATCAATAGAAAAATCAATGTCTATCTTTGGTGGCAATCCTGGGATTTCCCCAAAAACATATTCCAACTCTTTCAAGACCGGATGACCTTCAATACTTTCCACTCTCTCTTTGGCTACCTCTTCAACCAACTCATTAATATTTTTCTTATCCCCTGTGGCTAATTGAAATAACTTTGAGAATTCTTATGCTTACTCATTTTCAAGTTAAATATTTCAACAATATTAAAGTTTATGTAACTATGGATAGCTCTAGAATCAATTAAAACTATTGTGGGTCGGTTATGAATCTTACCTTCCACTTTAATCATGGAGGATTGATACTCTTCTTGCTTGTTGTCCAAGGCTATATAAATCCTTGGCATACTTCCTCCCATGTATTCAACTATTCCATCCTCCTTAATGTTGTGGATAGTCCTCATTTTTTCACCTTTGTGACGGCAGTCCCTATATAAGTGATTTCCCTTAGATCCCCAACATTGTGTAGGTTGTGGCCTTGGCCTTTTCCCAAATGAATATGTTGTCTTGTTCTTTCTTTGGGTTGGCTGTCCTTGCTAATGTTATTGGGAGTTATTCTCCAAAAAGGGTGTATTAAAATCTTTTACTTTGATACCTATTTCCTTTCATCTTTTCATTCCAATATTTTTGGAAGAATGGCCTCCCTCTACTCTATTCATAAAGATTCTTTTCTCTTCTTATAGTCTCCTCCAAATCTCTGGGGTTATCATATTGTATCTTGTAATTGTAGAAAGAGGTTAACCCACTTAGAAACCTTTGGATATTTTCCTTCTCATCCTTTATGAAGTCTACATACTTTAGTAATTCAAAGAACATATTCTCATACTCATCCATTGTCATGCTTGAC
This sequence comes from Picea engelmannii, assembly GCA_009831015.1. NCBI lineage: Eukaryota > Viridiplantae > Streptophyta > Pinopsida > Pinales > Pinaceae > Picea > Picea engelmannii. Next base: position 63,026 of record ML777035.1, on the reverse strand, counting down.
AACTTAAGTTCGAATAAATCTTTCATATTTATTTCATAGTAATGCTTATACAAATATTTATTTTGGAAATATCCTTTGAAATTCCTTTGTGAGACCTTCCTCTCGTCAAGGATTTTTGTTTTCTTAAGATAATCCCATCACATGGTTTTCTTTCCTTGCAAGTGATAGGTTGCCATTCTTGTTTCTACCATGGAGGGAAAATCATGCAAATGGAAATATTTTTTCATTTCCAATAGTTAGGCCTTAGCCTCTTCTCCCTTCCTATGCTCACCATTGAAATTAGGTGGCTTTAGTTTCCTGGGTTTACCTTGCAATATGTATCCCTCGGTCCTTCTCCTCTATCTCCTGAAAAGAGACACATTTGGAATACTTCCTATCCCTGAACTTGCATGAGCTCTCCTAGTGGATTTCTCTAGGAATTAATGGTTCCTTCTCTTGATCCTTGACTACCTACGATTCCCATGATCATCCCTTATACTATAGGATCTAGATGTTGTCACTTGTCTATCACTAGATGCTTATTTTGTGTCAGAGTCTTTATTGGCTTGCTTATGCAACATGTTCAGACTATGAAGTATCTCTTCTTAGAATTTCATAATCTTTTCATTATCTTCCCTATAACTCTACACTTATCTCTATAGTATTCTCATAGTTATAGGCTCATGCCTATCTCTTCTTCCATTTGACTTTTTCTCATCATTTCCCATGCTAACATGTAGTGCTCTAAACTCATCTTCATGACTGTAGGACCCTTGGGAATATTCCATGGTTGTTGTTCTCATACAGGAACCAAACTACCTTCCTCTACCTCTAAATTCTGCAAGAAAATATGCATACAAATAATTTCTATTAGACAAAAATATATATACATACACAATTATGGAAAAGAATGCATAATTGTTTCTGCTCTTTAATGCCACTAGTTATCTTACCACGACATTGATTGCAAATTATACTACATAGATCATTTTTTTGGGTTTATATATGGATTCTCCTCTCTAATATATTTCTAACAACTTCTCTCTTGCTCAATTATGATTTCTGAGAAGAAAGTTATAATTATCTAAAAATTGCTAATTTTACCCTTTTTCTACACTTTTCGTTGTGGTGAAATTAATCCCAAAAACCAACTTTTGTCACTTGTAGAAGGAAATATTTCAGGAACCTGAAAAACTTTTGTATGATACATAGTTAATAATTATGACAAGAAATTCATAACAACTCTCATATTGTCAATATGATGTTCCAATCAAAACTACAACAATCTAGGAATGACAACTTTGTCCTTTTTCACTCCCTTTTAGCCAAACTGGCTATCTCCCAAATTGCGCACTTTTGGAAAATATTCACCATACCAAATTTGTTTGGCTTGATGAGTATACAAAATTTCAAATAAATAATGTTTTCTAGATTTTCCATCCAAGGACCCTTTTCCTCCTTTGAAAATCCAAAAAAAAGCCTCAAAAAGTGGCCCGAAATAGTGGATTTTGGTGTATTTCAGCATCCACATTCCAAACTCCTTAGAATTTATTCAATTACCTCATGGGTTATTTCCATGTCTTCTTTCTAGACTCCCTCCAATAATTTCATTTTAATCTAGATCTCTGCCAGTGGTCTGGACCCAGATCTTTGAAAAAACTTATTTTGCAATTTCTGACAAATCCAAGTAGAAATGGGTAGTGACCCTCTATGGAACTTTTTTATCCCTCCTTATTGTGGAAAAAACACAAAATTTTCATCTATATCTGACTTAATATGATCCAGTTATGGCCAAAATATGATTTTGGTTTCAGTCTTGTTTTTTTTTTTACTGTAAGACAGTTTTTCCTATGTGGCATATTTGCAGATGTGGCTTCTAATGTGGAATTTTGGGTTCACATGGCATCTTGAGATGATGAAATGTCACCCTCGATCATCCTTCTTTCTCTTCTTTATTCTCTTTCTCTTACGTTGGCCTTAGAATTTACTAAAATATTAATATTTTATGGGCCCCACCTGCCCAGTTGGCACACCTCTGACCCCGATATGGGATTATGGTCCCACCCTACATAATAGAATCCACCTGGTTCCCCTTCAATGGTCATGAGGATGGGCGGGTCCCATCCTTTACCTCTACCTTGGCATGCATGAAATTACACGTCTCCCATATATGACAGTGGAGATTAGATGAGATTGACAGTGGAGAATCCATGTTGCATATCAAACATGCACAACATTAACAAACCCCCCGAATGTGACACTCTAATACTCTTTATACATGTTATGATCTTAATGGTGTCACATGGTACACGTTCCCAGGACAAAACCTCTCTGCTCCCCATACGACAGTGGTTTGTGGTATTAGTTATACCAGTCTACGCATGTGGCTCCCATGTCACCTGCCACCATCAGCCACTATGCACCTTCCACTTTGGAAATACATGTCACATTTTCCATGTCATTTCCCCATCACTACCAGGTGGCTTCCATATTATGTTGACGTCATGGTACGGAAAATTACCCAATTTTCCCAATATTTCTAAAAATGCATAATGTCAAAATTTCTTCCTGAGCGGCCATGAAACTCTATAATTAATCTCATTTCAACCAATTATGTCCATGTGTTATTGATTGACATATATGGGCATGCATTCCTCTTGAATTTCACTTAGAAATTGGGGATTTTTACCCAATTTCACCATGGTTTCACTGTAACTCCAAAATTTGACCAATTATAGGCCTAAAATTGCTCAAATTGAGATTAAAAATAAGGAATTTTAACCCATGACCTTGAATTCACTGGAATATAAGCAATATCCTCATACTTTTACCTAGAAAAATATGACAAGCACATTGTAAACTTTCTCTGAGCTTAACTTTTCAATTCCAGCTTCTATGTGTTGAGTCTGGAACATGCATGCTCAACATTGAACCTGTGGCTATGATACCAATATGTAACATCCCCCAGATTAACCGAGGAACATCACTTGTAGAATACACACATAAATTTGAAAATTTCTTCTGTTAATTAATTCTATTAGTTTACCAACTACAATTTAAAACATATTTAACTAGATTTTGATACTCGTAATTAAATGCATCTATTGCATTTTAAATGAACATAAATGCAGCTAGTAAACACATTCACACCCACAAATAAACCATTTACATACACAGAGTTAACCAAAACAATTAAACTCATGAAATAACTCATAAAATAGATAAACACTTATATTTTTTAAGACATTTGTGACACCATATACTTGGGAAGGATGTTGCACCGAACCATAGATTTGTTGTTCCAAATCTCAACAGAAAATCACCCCTGAGTTGGGGTTAGGATTCCAAAAGAGAGGGTTTCCTCTCACAGTCCATTCACAGCTCAAAATTGCACAATTCACTAGTATTCTCTTGAAGCTATCCTGAATTTCCTCTAGTTCTCTTCCTCTTGACCTGTCAAACCCAAGGAATGTACCCCTTCAATGTTATTAGTCCATCATGGGTCCCATTCATTTATCAGGGTATCTATGGCACAGGTAACCAGGAATATCTCTACTCAAAACTCAAGAGAACCCACTTTCACGAAAAAATACTAGCAACCAATAACAAACAATTATTGTTATAGAACAACTCCCATGAGAGTTTGATCTTTAGGCTTGACAACCTGGCTCTTCACTCTTCAACTCTAGAATGCTCCACAAATTCTCCAACATGCTCTAGAATTTGCCCAGCATTATTGGTCTATCTCTAATGCTCTTTTTCCTTGCTCCCTCCTTGTTGTTCATGCAAAAGTCCCTATGGAAAACTACCTATTCTCCCCCATACGAATTTTCCTCTATTTTCCCAAGACAGTTGACTTCTCACTCTACCCATGTTGATTGAACTTCAGCCCCATGCTTCCAATAACTATGGATTTGTGTAATATTCTAGATATGAAATAGTATGCAGAACATAAATAATTATCTAGAAATGGTAGATGAACAACAATATAACTAGAATAACACCACAATAATACCAAAATGATACCAAAATGACACCAGAAAGAGCACTTTGATTACTGAGAGAAATGTTCACTTGCCTCTTCGAGGGGGAAACCTCCAGTAGAGTAGAGCTCTATTAAAATAATATCCAAGACAAAACTTGTCATACCCTTGACTCCTATTTATACTAAATATGTCGATCAAAAGAACAATCTAGAGGAAGATCCTTCTAGAAGAAGAAGCTTCTATTAAGTCTTTTTACATTGCACCTATTCTTCCATATTGCTAGGCCTTATTAATATTGACCATTATTGCATGGAAATATATTATTCTACCTACGTGATGGGGTAGGTACCTGTCATTTTCTCCCCCTTAAAAACAACCTTGTCCTCAATGCTTGAGATGAGGAAATTGTTGTAGAATGGTAGTTGGTTCCCAAGTGGCATCTGTTGGAGTTGTATATTTCCAATGGACTAACACTTCCTTGATGGTTCACGGATGCATACGATGCTCACGCTTGTCCAAAACTGCTTGTGGTTGTAGCCAAATGGAGCCTTCTTCATCCAACTCTGGAAGGTTGGTTTGAGTTTGGAATTTAGTTCCAATCACCTTCTTTAAGAAGGAAACATAAAAATAGGATGGAGCTTAGAATGACTGGGAAAATATAACTAATAGGCCACCTATCCCACACACTTGATAACAGTATAATGGCCATAAAATTTGGGCGCCAGTTTCTAACAATGGTCAGACTTGAGGGATTTTTTCTTGTAATGTTGCAGTCGAAGAAACTTATGATCCCCTTCAGCAAATTGACATTCAGAGTGACCTTGATATGCTTGTTGTTTCATGTGATTCTGGGCCATGACCAAATTTTCTTTGAGGATATAGAGAATATCCTCTTGAACTATGAGCATTTGTTCAACCGCCTGGACCTTCGAGACACCTAGAAAATATGAGAGAACTGAAGGTGGAGTTTTTCCATAAACCTCTTCAAAAAAAGTCATGCGGATAGTTGTATGGTAAGAAGTGTTGTACCACCATTCAGCTAGTGGTAACCATTGAGCCCATAGATTTTTCCTTTTTGATGCAAAACACCTCAACTATGTTTCCAAACACTTGTTGACAACATTAGTTTGACCATCAGTCTAAGGATGATAAGTTGTGATGAGATACAATTAGGTGCTTAGTAGCTTGAACATTTCTTGCCAAAAATTGTTGGTGAAAGTTGGGTCGCAATCAGAAACAATAGAATGTGGCATGCCATGAAGCTTGAAGGCTTGATCCATGAAACATTGAGTCACAGTGGATGTTGTAAATGGGTGTTGAAGAGCACCAAAATGAGCATACTTGAAAAGAAGATTGACTACCACTATGATGACTGATTTATTGCTTGATTTAGGTAAGCCCACAATAAAGTCCATAGAGATATCCTACAAAATAGCAGGTGGAATCAGAAGTGGTTGTAGTGTGCCAAGAGATTTGACCATTTCTCCCTTGTTGCATTGACACACATAAAATTCAGCCAAAAAATTACGAACGTCCTATTTCATACCATCCCAGAAAAAAGAACGTTTTCCCCAGTCATAGGTTTTGGTAAGCCCGAGGTGCCCAGCAGTGGGTGTGGCATGAAGCTCAGAAAGTACCATGGATTTAAGTTTTGACTGTTTACTTAAATACAAATGGCCTTTGTATCGAAGCTCATGATTGAGCCAAGAGTACCCTAGGGAGACTGGATAATTGGACTGCAATTGTTGTATTAGATGCGAACTTTTGGGATCATGTAGCCATTCCTAGAGAACAGCTTGGAGCCATTCTAGTACAACGAAGGAGAGAGAAAAAAGGGACCCTTCATCTTTATATTTTCAGGAAAGTGCATCAACAACCACATTGTCTTTGTATTTCTTGTAAATGATATCATAATCATATCCAAAGATCTTAGTAACCCATTTTTGTTTATCTGGGGAGGAAAGGCATTATTCCAGAAAATACTTGAGGCTTTGATGATCTGTCTTAATTTGGAAGCATTTCCCCAATAGATAAGGGCGCCAAAGATCCACGACATGCTGAATAGAAAACATTTCCTTTTCATTGATTGATTTTCCCAAATTTTTCTCTGACAGTTGTTTTCTAGTAAAGGCCAAAGGCCAACCCTCTTGCATAAGGACGACACCAATTCCTTTCCTCGAAGAATCACATTCTAGGAAAAAGGTCTTTGTGAAATAAAGAAGGGTCAGGACTAGAGTGGTGCAAATGGCCATCTTTAAGGTTTGAAATCCTGAGCAGCTATTGGATTTCAAGTGAAAGAATTATTTTTAAGGAGAGCAGTGAGAGGTGTCGCAATATTTCCATAATTATTCACAAACTTGTGATAATACCTGTTAAACCTAGAAATCCACGCAATATTTTTATTTTCTTTGTGTGATGCCAATCTTTCATAGCTTCAATATTTTTAGGATCCACCCTGACATCGGCCTTTCCAACAAGATGACCCAAGTACTTGACCTCTGAGGCGCCAAAAGAAAATTTAGATTGTTCGAGGAAAAGTTGGTGCTGAGAGAGTAGATGGAGAGCTTGATCCACATGAGAAACTTGGGTTGTCCAGGTTTTACTATAAATGAGGATATCATCAAAGAAAACTAAGATAGAATGATGGAGAAAAGGACGGAAGACATGATTCATGAGGCTTTGGAAAGTGGAGGGAGCATTACACAAGAAAAAGGGCATGAAAAAAAACTCATAGTGGCTCTCATGAGTTCTAAATGCAGTATTAGGAATGTTTGCCTCTTTCATATGGATCTAGTGGTAGCCAGAATGAAGATCAAGTTTAGTAAAGAACTGGGCACCACTCAATTCATCCAAGAGGTAATCAATGACAGGAATGGGAAATTTTCCTTTAATGGTGAGTTTGTTGAGGGCATAGAAGTCAGGACACATGTGCCAAGAACCTTCTTTCTTAAGGACCATGACCACAAGAGAAGATTAGGGGCTAGTACTAGGGTATATAACACCTACGTTGAGCAGTTCTTGAACAATTTTCTCAATTTCATTTTTTGGGGAAAAGGGGTGACAATAGGGATGAATATTGGGAGGAAGGCTTCCTAGGACAAGGGGAATGGAATGATCATGAAGACCATGGGAAGGAGGGAGTCCCTAGGGAGTGTAAAAAACCACTTGATGTTTAGAGAGGATGGATTGGAGGTCCTGCGGCAGAGAGGGTGTCTCAGTTGCCTGTATGGCATGGAGTTGGGAAATAATTCCAGAATGATCTTTTTTTAGCATCCTTTGCATGCGATGGGAACTAATGATCTCTGGGGAACCGATGATGATACCTTGTAACTTATATTGTTGGCCCCCATGGTCGAATTGCATGGTTAATTCCTTAAAATCCATGAGAATGGGACCTAAATTCCTTAGCCATTCTTCACCCAACACAATGTCACAACCGTCCATGTTGATAGCAAACATATGATATTTCAGGTAGTATTCACCAATTTGGAGATGAACATTTTTACAATGCCCTCCACATTTCATGGACCCATAATTGGCAATCATGATTTGAAAATTATTGACTGCACAGATATAACAATTAGTTTCTTGGGAAATAAAACGATGAATAAAATTATGGGTGCTTCCACTATCAACAATAATGATGACCTTCCTATTCTTAATGTAATCAATTAGCTTGAGGGTTTGGGGAGCAGAGAAGCTAGTGAGATCATTTAGGGAAACAAATAGTTCTACTTCAGGAGGGTCTGAGGGAGGGTTCATGTCAATAGGTTCAGGTGAGACAGACACAAAGGGAACCTCAACATCATCTTGCGAAAAATTCTCTGAGATGGATGCTATAGTGGGAATACCCCCCTATGGACTACACTAGGGTTCAATCGTGCAAGCAGATCTTGTAAATTCTAACCTTGTACAATATCTACTAAAAACTGATATTCAGAAAAGAACAGAAAAGATACAATGGAAAATACAAACATTACACAGAGATTTTTCACCTGGAAACCCAAACCAGGAAAAACCAGCATATATTATATTCATACATAGTGTTACATTGTTTACAATACAATATACATATAGGAGCCAGCGGCATCCAAAACCCTAACAGAATGACCTGGATTAGTCCAAAACCCTAATTCCTTAACTAGAAATAGAAAACCATCAGCAAAAAACCATGTGTCGAAAAACCACCTAATATCATGTGGTCCCGGAAATATGTCGTCCCGGTAATATGTCGTCCCGGAAGTATGTCATCCTGAAATATGTCGTCTCGGTGGAAATATGTCATCCCGAAAAAAAAAAATCGGAGGCGTTGCCCCCGAACCCCTGCATGGGGGACTCTACCCCCCTCTAACCCCCTTGCGTGCTCGACACATACGCTCAGACACTACCACTCGTGCAAAGAATATAACACATACCCAACATTCTCCCACTTGTTGTTTTCTTTTCACACAAGGGGTTACAGGGTTATATAGTCAACAATCCAGGGCAACAATGCCCATGGATCCTCTACACCAAGAGAACTTCTTAGTGCTCATAGATTTTGTTAATGAATCTGCAAAATTCTTCAAAGTGTCCACCTTCATCAGTGATACTTTCTTTTCTTCAATCATGTCTCTTACAAAGTGATATTGAACATCAATGTGCTTTGTATTTGAATGATAAGCAGGGTTCTTTGCCAAGAAAATTACACTCTGACTGTCACACTCTATCCTTACAGCTTCTTGTACCAACCCAATACCTGAACACAATCTTTGTAACCATACTGCTTCCTTACTTGCATTAGTGGTTGCCATGTATTCAGATTCTGTAGTTGAAAGTGCCACTACAACCTGTCTTTTGCTCATCCAACTTATTGCTCCTCCAAAAAGGTTAAACACATACCCGCTTGTGGATCTCCTACGATCCAAATCTCCAGCCCAGTCTGCATCCACAAAGCCATGTATATCAACCACTCTGTCCAATAGAGGTGTTCCTTCGTAGAACAATCCATAGCTAGTAGTGCCACACAAATACCTGAAAACCCTTTTTACTGTTGTCCAATGCTCCTTCCCTGGTTTTGACATATATCTGCTCAAAACTCCCACTGCATGTGTAATGTATGGTCTAGTACAGACCATTGCATACATCAAACTGCCAACTGCACTCGCATATGGAACATGAGACATGTCCTCCTCTTCTTCATGTGTCTTGGGACACTGATCCACAGATAACTTTACACCAACAGGAATAGGAACCT
>ML777035.1:33346-50609 GCA_009831015.1 Picea engelmannii | reverse complement strand
ATCTTCGAATTGCTTGCCATTTCTTTTCACCTGAAAAACAATACCGCAGATCTCCCACTGTAACAAGGCTTATCACAGTCCCGAGCCAAACCCTTGACGACAAAGGCATCCCCTTGAAGCCAATAAAGCTCTGATACCAAATGCAAATTCTAACCTTGTACAATATCTACTACAAACTGATATTTATAAATGAACAGAAAAGATACAATGGAAAATACAAACATTACACATAGATTTTTCACCTGGAAACCCAAACCAGGAAAAACCAACATATATTATATTCATACATAGTGTTACATTGTTTACAATACAATATACATATAGGAGCCAACGACATCCAAAACCCTAACCCAATGACCTGGATTAGTCCAAAACCCTAATTCCTTAACCGAAAATAGAAAACCATCAGCAAAAAACCATGTGCCGAAAAACCACCTAATGTCATGTGGTCCCGGTAATATGTTGTCCCGATAATATGTCGTCTCGAAAGTATGTCGTCTTGGAAATATGTCGTCCCAACGGAAATATGTCGTCACCCCCCAAGGAGGGGCCTAGCGACCCCCCCTCTAACCCCCCCGTGCGCCCGGCGCAGATGCTCAGACACTACTACTCGTGCAAAGAATATAACACATACCCGACAGATCTAACCATCTAAAGTCTCCTACTTTTAACAACTATCCCAACAATACTCTACATTCATGCATAAAATACAAATTATAAGGATCTGATAGTCTTACCTTAAAATCTGTGTCCGGTGTCGATCCTTTTGCGTTCAGTCGCTCCTCAACTGAAAGTCTCCTCCCAAGGCTAACCTACATTCACCAAAAGACAAACAAGAAACTACGAACATGCACCTTATATATGAATTAGTGGGTTACATGTCATAACAAAATGTAAATCAAACATGAATATTCAACACATCATATGGCAGGACGAAAAAAGTACTTCTTTATATTAATCTCACAAAGTCACTTACAAAATGAGATCGACGAATCCTCCTTGAACCCGGTCCTCGGCTACTCTTCACCAAGATCCAAATGCTTCCACGTATCTTTATTCTCTCACAATTGTCTCTAGAGAATGGAAATAGGATTATGAATAAGGAAAAAGGTAAGAATAGGGAATTCAGACTCAAAACTCACAATGTGGCTGCAAATTATTGGGGCAAGGGGGGAAAGTGAAATGGGAAGAGTTTCATTGTAGCTATGTTTTTCCTTGGAATGAGACCCCAACACCTCCTTTTATATGACAACATGATGGTTATTCGGTTGGGTGATGGGATATAGGCGGTGGATTAGTTGGGAAACTACCCAATAGCCCGTAATCTCAACAAATACCTTGCAAATTTTTATTTTTTGCAACTTTTATGGGTATATGTGGGCTGTAATGGTGCAACTAGTAGATGTACATGGGAAATAGTGGAACAGGGCACATACATCTTCAAAAATTGTGCTTTTAAGAAGAGTTTTTTAGTGTTGGCTTGGAAAAAATAGTAAATAAGATGGCTTGATGCCAGGTGTGCATGTATAGTGCAATTTAGGGTTATAACAAATGCCCCCAAATGTGTGAGGTCAGAAGAGCATCTGATGGCCGAAATAAATTACAAATATTCACCAATGTATAAAGTGAGTGAGCCCGGGACCAGAGTTCGAGAGGTGCCATCTACAAAATAACAATTGTTTCACTGAGACAGACATACCCATGCTCAGGATAAAATAAATCATGGTTGCCAATAAAATACACTGTAGATCCATTTCATATAACTATATAAAGTGTATCCACAAGCAATACACAGCAGATCTACATCTCAAAATCAAAGATATACATGTATAGTATCCATCTTCAAGAATCCAATGATGCCTGATGGCGGGAGATGATGTCTTCAGAGCTCAAGCAACAACTTCAAGATATTCAAAACTCAGGTAGGAGTGTCATGTGAGTGTACGAATTCACTACCCAGAGGTCTTCGACGGCTCGTCGGGGAACAGACAAGAGGATCTCGGTGATCAGGCAAAGAACTTCATTGATTTCAAACAAGGACTTGATTGGACTTTCAGGATGGTCGGGCATGAGTCCAAGAGACAAACTATAGAGAGGCTGACTCAAGTTGGGTAACAATTCCCTTGTAAAATAGTATGACTGATGATCAGACTCGGGCAACATGAAATTGACATAAGTTCACGATGCAGGAGGAAACGCAAACTCTCCATATGTTTGGAAGGATAACCAAATGGAGGAGCACACAACTCTATGTTACAAGAACAACTTCCTAAGGTCATATTAAATCCCAAATCTTGACAAACAAATGGAAGGATGTGCTTTGTCCAAGGGCGACTCATGTGCTGCCATAAAAAAAAAATACTTTTCCCATCCTCTTTTTGGGGTATATTTGATTTTTTTTGTCTTTTCCAATATTTTGGAGAGCTTGAAAAAGAATAAAATAATTCTACGTTACAAAGGAGGAACGAGTGTCACAAGCATACTTGTTCCAAGTGCAAGGAAAACACTAATGCTCAGAGCAAGGAGGGATGTGCAGGGACAGGACACTTGAGAAAATTCCTCCATGGGTCAAGGTGTCAAGACGCAAAGGAAAAATGCTACAAGGCTTGTGTATAAGGCATGCTTCAAAGTTTTGGTTGAGAGCAACATGGATATGGAATCAGGCCAAAGACATAGGGATGCAAATGCGATTAATAAGACACAATGATAACGTCCTTCAATTTAATTTTAAATGAGCCCAGAGAAGGTAAGCTCAGTGGTTTTTCATTTTTAGAGAGTCTGAAAAAACATAAAAGAAGACTCCACTGGGGTACCTTTTTTAAGGATAGTCTAGTCGGCTCAAAAAAGGGATAAAATAGCATCGAAAAGACATCTATTCAAAACCATTTTAATGAGTGTGAAGAAGACAAGATCACTCGACAATCTTTTCAATTTTAAGGAGTCTGAAAAGAGATTAACTATGGACTCGCTACCTTTTCTAGATTTAGTCTCCTTAGCCCGAAAAAGGTGAAATTTACTGAGGATAACTCTCCCAGTGAGATGAATCTCCCGAGGTGTACCTTTTTCCTCCTTAATATATAGGCTGGAAAAGGGGGGTAAACTCATGCCAGTAGATTTTTTTATGAACCAATTAATGAGTGTGAAAGAACAGGGTCACTCGGTGATCTTTTCAATTTTAAGGAGTCTAAAAAGATCTTAGCTATGGACTCAGTAGAGGACGTTCTTCTGGAATAGTTTAACAAGTCTGAAGGAACAAGTTCACTCGGCTATCTTTTCAATTTTAGGGAGTCTGAAAAGAGCTTAACTATGGAATCTGTGGGGGTTCCTTTTTTGTAAATTTAGTCCTTCGGGCCCGAAAAAGGGTTAAAATTATACCTGAGAATAGTCTTCTAGCAAACCGGATTTCCTAGAGTATACCTTTGTTCATACTATTGACCGTCCATACTGAAAAAGGGATAAACTACTGCAGGATAGACGTGCCTTCAAATTTTAATTTGGCGAGCGTGAAGGACAACAAGATCGCTCGGCAATATTTTCATGTTTATAGAGTCTAAAAAGGGCTTAAAAAGGACTCTAAGGGGCTACGACTCATGTATGAAATTGCTTTAGGTGGAGCCCACAACTAGGCTCAAACCAAGGGCCTCTTCGATAGTCAACTTGGAAAGTCTCCCAAAAGGGAAGAAAACACAAACCATGGTGTAAGTCCTCCCACGGTGTAGAAACCATAGTCATGGCTTCAAGGATAGCCTCATCTGAAGGAAATTCAAAATCCAAGAAATCATGCAAACGAGGGTCGACAGTCCCAAAGGGTGAAGTAAACTGACCATTTTCCATATGACGATGAAGGATATGGCCAGAATTGGCAGAGTCTTTCATCGAAGAATCAAAAGCACAAGGACTTGAGGATCTACAGACAACGAGATCAGACTTAGAGGGAGACTCGAGATCACTTTGACCAAGAGGGGGAGGCAAGGGATCTCATGGCCCCATTGGATAAACCAATGGATCAATTGCTAATACCAAGGCTCGAGAAGGAAAACATGATTTCACAGGTTCCTTCTCATAATCAATTGAACACTGAGGATAAGACACCACATAATTAACCTGTGGTAGAGTAGAGTCTACACAAACACTAGGAACATATAAAGGGACAGTCTGAACTAATGCCAAATTAGGATGGTGATTATCAGATGCCATCTAGTTGATAGTAACAATGCTTCCATTATGATGGAAATGCATCACCCGAAAGATCGTAGACACCACAATGTTCATAAAATATACATAATCATGCTCGAGAAGCATATTAAAATCTAACGGGCCTTGCACCACTATAACATCGACAAGGAAAATATTCCCACCTAATCAAATAGGCAACTGAGGAAGAATCCCCAAATATTCACTAGGACATCTGTCAAAAGCCAACAACTCATGCGAAGCAGACACAAGCTCAGGATATCCCAAGACTTTCCAAACCGAGGAGGATAAAATACTTGAAGAGGCTAACAGTTATCCCCTAGAGAAAGTTACAACAACCAACACTAGAGAAACTTACCAGTGCAAGTGAAACTCGAACACAGAAGAACCCTATAGGTATACTCTACATAGTTTGTCCCAACATATTCCATAGGTACCATGGTATACCCCCGCAGTCACCCATGTAAGTCCCTATAATAAAGGAAACTAGGTTGCCAGCTCGTGAACTATCACTAGGCAGGTACAGTCGACAGTCGGGTGGACCCCAATGAGCAAGGTATCAAGCATGAAACCTATCGAGGGTATCGAAAGAAATTGGTCCAAAAGACAACTGAATACCTCGAATGGATTTGAGATCCATGAAGCTCCGTGGAAAATGTGACAGAACAAATCCCATGACAAGCCCTCTATATGTGTTCCCCACTACTCTTGGTCCAGCTTTGGAGGGGTTATATCCACTACCTTTCCGCACGAGACCTCATGTTTATCTCCTGTGTTAGAGGGGGGTCCCAAATAACTTTCACGTTTACTAGAATTTTTACACTCCCTAGCACAAATTCATATGCTTTTTTTATAGCCTTGAAGAGTTTCCTCTCCAACCTAAATCAAGGCTCTAGCCTAGACTAGTTGATTGACCCTACAAACATAAAAATCTAGTCAATTTTAGATTAGCATTCTTTTAACTTGTTTGATTTACTCAGAAGGTGTGGTAGTGAAACTGATGTTGTTAAGACTCTCACGAGAAAAAAAAAACTTACAAGAACATTGGCAAAGAAGTATTATCTTTCTTATTTTTCTTTTGAATTTTTTTTAAGATGAGAAGAAAACAAAACACTATGCTAATTTCTTTTTCTTTTTCAAATAACAATGCAAAGCAAATGCCACGAAAGAAAGAGACCTAACAAACTAAGTTTTTTTTTATATATTTTCTTCCAATCAAACCAGAAGTAACAAAATATTATAAAAGAAACTGATGAATACACGATTCATGCCCCCCCCCAACCATGAGGGGGAATTTGTTTTTAAATGCAACTCATTTTTCTTAAAATTTCAAGCTAAAAATAAGTTAATAAAGCTAGGAAACACAAGAAATGTTTTTTTTTTAAAAGACAAGCAAACTGACGTCAAACCCAGGCTAAAGACAATAAAAATAGAGACTGGTACTAGATCAAGAAACCCTCAAGAAGTATCACTTCAATCAGGGAAGAGGTTGACTACCTCTTCTTACTAAAAAAACTTCTTGACACAGGCGCGCTACAGACACTTAATCAACCTACGTATGTACGCAGGATGTCTAAAGGTAGGGCACGTATGTACACATGCAGACCCACTATAAGTTGCACACACCTCTGCAAATTCTCAAAAAATAAAACTAATAGTCAAGTTGACTAGGCAGGGAGTACTGGTATGGTAAACCATAATCCCTTGATGACTCAACAACTTACAAAGAACTCAAAGAGGTAATTAAACCAATTAAAACACCCAAAAACATCCCCTAAAAACCCTAGAGGCTCCCCAGTACGATTGTTGATTATGCTATAGTGGGAAAACCCCCCTATGGACTACACTAGGGTTCAATTGTGCAAGCAGAGATAACCGTCTAAAGTCTCCTACTTTTAACAACTATCCCAACAATAATCCACATTCATGCATAAAATACAAAGTATAAGGATCTGGTAGTCTTACCTTAAAATCTGGGTCCGATGTTGATCCTTTTGCGTTCGGTCGCTCCTCAACTGCAAGTCTCCTCCCAAGGTTGACCTGCATTCACCAAAAGACAAATAAGAAACTAAGAACATGCATCTTATATATGAATTAGTGGGTTAGATTTCATAACAAGATGTAAATAAAAAATGAATATTGAACACATCATTTGGCAGGAAGAAAAGAGTACTTCTTTATATTAATCTCACAAAGTCACTTACAAAATGAGATTGGCGACTGCTCCTCAAACCTGGTCATGGGATCCTCTTCACCAAGCTCCAACTGCTTCCACATATCTTTATTCTCTCACACTTCTCTCTAGAGAATGGGCATAGGCTTATGAATAAGGAAAAATGCAAGAATAGGGAATTTTGGCTCAAAACTCACAATGGGGCTGCAAATTCTTGGGGCAAGGGGGGAAAGTGAAATGGGTAGAGTTTCACTGTAGCTATGTGTTTCCTTGGAATGAGACCCCAACACCTCCTTTTATATGACAAAAGGATGGTTATTCGGTTGGGTGATGGGCTATAAGTAGTGGATTAGTTGGGAAACTACCCAATAGCTCGTAATCTCAACGAATCCCTTGCAAATTTTTATTTTTTGCAACTTTTGTGGGTATACGTGGGTTGTAACGATGCATCTAGCATATGTACGTGGGAAGTAGTGGAATAGGGCATGCACATCTTCAAAAATTTTGTTTTTAAGAAGATTTTTTCAGTGTTGGCTTGGAAAAATTAGTAAATAAGATGGCTTGATGCCAGGTGTGCATGTATAGTGCAATTTAGGGTTATAACAATGGCCATAAAAATATTTTTTTCCTTACACTTGTTCCCAAGAAAATATTTTTCATCACAATTATAACAAAGGCCTTTGAGTTGGCATTCATCCATTTCTTCCCTGATCAGTTTCTATATCTTTAGTGGAGTAGAAGGAGGAGTGGGAGTGACTGGTTTAGTGTGAGGAATAAAGGAGGGTTTTCGGATTTTAGAAGAGAGAACCTATCGTGCTTCCTTAACTCTTTTAGTAGAATCCACCAAACTCTGAGGCCGAGACATGAGGACATGGGCATGAATCTCATCCTCTAGGCCACTAATAAAACATTCTTAGAAAAAAGCATCAGACATACCCTCTGCATGAAAATCCAGTCGCTCAAAAACAACTATAAATTCTTCCACTGTGCTAGATTGTTTCAACTTTGTCAAATGACCTAAATGGTTGGTGTCAGTTTCAAAGTGTTCATAAAGCTTTGCCACAAAGTGTGCCCAAGACACATACCCTCCATTGCCAACATTCTCGATCTAGATGGAGAACACCATACTGGAGTTTGGCCAACCCATCCGTAATGCCATACAAAGAGAAATAATGTTCCAATTGAGTTAACCATCCAATGGGATATGAGCCATCAAATTTGGTCACATCCACACATGGAAGGCACAGGTCATGCTGAAAGTGACGGGGATGAAAATTCTGGGAATGAGAGGAAGTTTCACCTTTGGTATGCAAAGGTGGGTCAGATGAGGGAAGATCCGCAGGGATATGCATCTTGGCACAGATCATCATAGTGACATATTAAAGTTGGGTACTAATGTCTTGTTTGAGGTCTTGTTTGAATTCCTCTATTTTGGCGATTATGGAGGAATGCGCGTTTTTATTGATGGTGGAAATATTAGCACTGATTTGTCTCACTTCTTGTTGGGTTTCTGTGAAATTAAAGTGCAAGGTATTGAAGTTGTCTTCCAAGTATTGGCTACGAGTATCGACCATGATGAAGAGGGAAAAAAAAAAGTGGAGGGTGGAACCACACAGAAAAAGGGTTATGGGTGAAGTGTATCACAATGATCAGGGCAAATATTTGAATCCAATGGGCAAAGCCCAAATATGGGTGTTGGAAGGGGGTCTAGTCCACGACGAAAACAAATTATGAAAAATGATAGGTATGACTATGATAAGGGTGAAGAGAGAAATCCAATGGAATAGATATCAAGTTATGGTTCCTACAAGATCCTTTTTTTTTTTCAAATCCTATAGAGTTATACTCTAATCTAAATAATATTACAATGATGAAATGCTCAAATACTTAACAGGAAGAAATGTGTAGTAATTTCTCAACCCGAATGCAGGAGACACAGTTGTGCAGCAATAGATCTTGTCTCTTATGTTTTTGTTTCTATCCCAAAGGCTAGGGTATTCAAGGGTTCTATAGATAAGAGTTTTCCCTATGCTTGGGAAGGACGTTCCACTGAACCATAGACTTGTTTTTCCAAATCTCAACAACAAATCACCCTTGAGTTGTGGTTAGGAATCCACAAGAGAAGGGTGCCTCTCACAGTCCATTCACAACTCAAAATTCCACAATCCTCTAGTATTCTCCTATAGCTATCTTAAATTTCCTCTAGTTCTCTTCCTCTTGACCTTCCCAACCCAAGGAATGTACCCATTCAATGCTATTATTCCATCAGGGGTCCCATTCATTTAGCAGGGTATCTATGGCACAGGTAACCATGAATCTCTCTACTCAAAACTCAAGAGAACTCACTTCCAGGAAAAAATACTAGCAACCAATAACAAACAATTATTTTTCTCATACAACTCCCATGAGAGTTCTATATTTAGGCCTGACAACCTGCCTCTTTACTCTTCAGCTCCAGAATTCTCCAAAAACTCTCCAACATGCTCCAGAATTCACGCAACCTTATTGGTCTAGATCTAATGCTCTTTTTCCTTGTTCCCTCCTTGTTTTTCATGCAAAACTCCCTGTGAAAAGCTACCTATTCTCCCCCATACGAATTTTCCTCTATTTTCCTAAGATAGTTGACTTCTCACTCTACCCATGTTGATTGAACTTCAGCCCCATGCTTCCAATAACTATGGATGTGACTTCTACACCCACCCCTTGACAGTTATGCAATGATTGGCCTTGTTATCCCCCATTTATAGTGAAAACTAAGAATATAATGTCTCAAGGACCTCAAGTTTTAGACATGGATTTCCATGGGGTAGATCAACTTGTGATGTCCACTTACACAAATGGAGACCCACTTCACCACCACAGTTCTCTAGTTCATCATAATGGCATTCACCACTTCATCTTATTTCCAGAATACAATGGGTCTTTCTCCATGAGGTACAAGTAGGGTATTGTGGTAAGTGTCACTTTAATACTTGAGGAATTTGAGTATGTTGCATTTAAATATTCTTTTGATTATCGAATGTCTGCCTGGAAATTATGCTCTTTTCTCTGTTTCACCTTGGTGGTTCACATTATGACCTTGTAAGTGGTCACCCTTAGCGATGTTTTTTCTACCATGTCCAATCATACTTATCATTTTTCACACTTCATCCTTTTCTTCTCCTTATCTTTTGGGATTTTTGGGTGTATTGACCGAAGAAGGGATTGTACCTCGTTTCATGGGAAGAAGGAACTGAAGGCCTAGAGGGAATGTAGCTAGAAAAATATAAAATCCAAAAGTATAACCTTCTATATGCTCTCCTAGAGAGGTATTCAGAACGATGAAGCGTTTCTCTTAAAATTGAAGATCTGCAAAAGAAAATTTCACATATACAAATATCCCACTTATTGGGGGATATACACAAGTGTGTTATACCATTTCATTTACCCATATGGAACTCTGTATATCTCTATCTTCAAGTTACATTGTGGTGCTTCTTTTAAATGTTATGTTACCCAATCGTAGTACCCAATTGTTTTGGAATTTTATAAATTTATGGAAATAAATGGGCTTGGAAAAAGGATGCATTGAAAATGAAGGTGCATCTCACCCTCTACAAAGGCACCCATAAATGAGACACTACGAACCCTTGTATGTCATGAACCCCATGCCCAAAAATATCACCCCCATTCCATTCCATATTCATTACATGGATTAGGGAGGGTCCACCTAGGAAACACCCCTTGACCTGATGAATGACTCACCCAATAGGTCACCTTGACAACCCTCCCATACCTAAACTTGGAAAATTACATAAGGTATTTGAGCGCTTGTTTAATTTGATAAGGTAGTTTTGATGCACTTGTTTTGGTGGCTCTTGTATTAAATGCAATTTTACTTGCTATGATACATTTGACTTGAGACCCTTGGATGTTGCATTCATTTGTCTATGTACTACCTTGTTTGATGGACGATTTGGAGGAGAAATCCTATCTTGGGTCTTCATTGGGGCAAGAAGCCCAAAGGGTGGATGCCATGGCTCACACACACTAGATGTGATAGATGATGGATGTTTCCTTTGGATGCAACAGAAGACACCCCGAAGGAATATACCTAGCCCTAACCTTTCCCAATGATTTTCCTTAGGAGGCTTGATGCAGGATAATTACTCAAACTCATTAGCACCTTATTAGCCAGTGCAGTAGTGCACTAGGAAGAAGTGGATCCCAAGGAGAGAGAAACGCTAGATTTCTCAATTTTGAGTTTAAAAACTCAAACTAATGTAAATTTAATATTTTAAGGCTCGAGGGAGACCAAGTGACTATAATTGTATAGGTTGTAGGTAAATTTTCCTTTAATGGTTGACATATAGATCGATCTAGATCTGATTTGAAATAGATGTGAATTAATTGTAATTTAATATATGTAGAAGAAGGAAGGCTCAAGAAGCCTCTCTTATGTAAAAAAAGATCAATTGTATTGAAATTTCAGTTAGGGAAGATTAGAGGAAGACTGGAGGAAGATAAGAAAAGAGAGGAGAGGAGAGAAAGAACTAACTCTGTTACAGTCTAGTCTTGTATACACTATAAAAAGTTTCATTTTTTAATACAAAAAACAAATTTCCCTACATATGAGTTTCTGTGTGTTTATCTGTGTGATGAATATGTTTACTGAATTTTTATTGTGTATATGTATGAACTCCAAGAATGTATATATGTTTTCCTTTGCAAGAAAAGATAGAATTCTTTGTTTGTAGGTTTCTAAGTGTTTTCAGCTCTCACAACAGTGAAAGAAGTGCACCTTAGAGTTATTAGAAAAATCTAAAATGCCTGCCCAAGGAGTGCGCAAGAACTCATTCAGGAGTTTTGTAAGAAGTTTTCCAAGTTGTCATACCAGAATATTAAGCTTAGGAGGAAGAGCGTGCTTTCTAAGAGCACACAAGAAATCGTTTAAAGAAAAAAGGGACTGAACCCTTTGAGATAGGAAAATTGAGAGTTCAAGAGTGATATCCCCAGTGTGCACAGAGTCCTTGCAAGGTGTGCAGAGGCCGAGAACCTTTTAAGGTTCATACTGTAGAAGAAGCATAAGGAGTGTTCCAGAGGCCAAGCAATTTAAGTGCCTAAGCTTAGGAGGAGGAGCATTGTGTTGCTAGGAAGACAAAAGGCTTTGTGGAAGGAGCAAAGGGTCAAATCCCTTGGAAAACCATAGAAATTAGAAAGATGAGGAGGGTGAGCATTAAAGTGAATGAAAACAAAGGCCATATCCTTTTAAAACCTTCAAATACCCAAATTTTGAAGGGAAGTGAAGTTGCAGTGGAGGAAGGATCCTTAAAAACCGTTGAATTGGATGTAGGAACAAATCTAGGTCGTTGGATTAAGTCCCAGATAAGAGGAGGAGCGTGAAGGAAGAAGGGAATAGATCACAGCCGTCATATCTGAGTGCAAGGATCAACCACCATTGGATCCAGATAAGGTTCATGACATATAAACCTTCAAGTCCTTCGGACTTCGCTGCTTCGGCAGTTTCGAGGTGTGCATTGCAGAGGAAGCAAATTCCCTAAATTCCTGAAGTCCGAAGTTAATATGGAACATTGGTAGATGAGGGACATGTTTCCATGGATAAATGGGTATCTAGAGGTCTAGCAGTCTGGAAGAATTGGGTTTTTTTTCTGCAAAGGGATGGAAGTATTGAAGCTCCAAAGTCTCAAAGCAGACCTTGGTCGTTAGTTATAAGTCCATGTGTCAATATATTAAGCACAGTTTAGGATTGTGTCACTTTGGAAGATTTGGGTCATTGTGTAGAGAGGACAAGAAATTCTCGAAGCTCTGAAGTCTAGAGTAGATTCTAACCATTGGCATCAGGGCCATGTGTTAGCAGGTTGCCAGCGGTTTGAGAATCCATCTTGGAGAGCATAGTTGTAAGGTGTTTTGGTTCAAGAAATCCCAAAGGCCTAAAGGCTGGAGTAGATCTCGATTGTCCATCGGGAGAGACGCGTGGGTCATAGATCCAACTTTTCATCAGTTTGGCACTCCGAAGGAATTGGAGTGTTGTGTCGCAAAAAACTCTAAAGCCTAAAGCGCAGAGTAAATAGAGACCGTAGATCTAGGATAGAGAAGGGTCGTTTATCCCCAAGACTATCCATAAGTTCAGCATTTGTGCATACAGAAGGAAGTGTGGTTTGTTTTTGTGAAAATATCTTAATCATGGAGTCCTGGAACCTCTGTGAAATGTATATCTCGGCATGTATTGAGAGTCATTGATCCTTGTTTTTGTTTGGATGTTCGTGAATTCAATGTTGGGGAGGATCGTAGGGTGTTGTTGTTGGAACTCCCAAATCCCAGAGCTTCAAAGCGCCGAAGTTATCACCATTTATAGGTTTATAATATGGTTTTGGCCCAAGGTCACATGTATTTCTCCATTGAAGTGACAAGACTCTTGCAAACGTGAATTTTTGCATAGGGAAAAGAGAAAGTGCATGTGGTATATGATTTTGAGTGTTCAGTGGGATCCTGAGAGTTAATTCAACTCCCTATTGTGAACAATATTTAGATCGGGAGGTCACGCGAGCCCCTGGGAGTGGTGGGGGTTTTCATCAACTAGTATCAGAGTGGATCTTTGTTTGCATACAACAGGTAAAGGGAGGAGAGACAAAGTACTTATTATTTGTATGTGAATAATTGTTTGCAAGTGCACATCAGACAACAGACTTTCTAGGAGGATAGGAAGAGGAGGAAAATGGCTATTGAAGGATATAGACAAATTTTAAGAGGAGGCCACAAGAATATGAGAAAAGAGGATATGAATAAATATCTCAATGACACTACAAAGGAGCTATACAAATTAATTTTACAATGGAAGATAATGCAACAAGCAATTTGGAGGTATGAGTGGCCCATGAAGAGGAAGGTGAAGTGGCATATCCATCCGTTGATTTCCAGGTAGAAAAAGCATATATTGAGGAGGTGTCTGAGGTAAGTGGAAAACCTTAGTGACATATAGGAGAATATGGTTTTCGTTTTTGAATTAGAAGATGGAGAGAGCCTTGGTGATGAGGAAGAGAGATCAGCTCAAGATCTGACAGATTGACAGGAGGGAAATAAGAAGAGATCAGTTGAATATCTCATAGACTACTAGGAGGGAAGAAAAGAAAATTTAGGTTCCTAGGTGGGAAAGGAAGAGATGAGTTTGTCTGATATTCTCAAGGACTCGGAGAGGAGTTCATATCAGCAAGGAGTATTGACAGACGATAAGAAAGAGTATATGAGACTTTCTGAGAGTCTCGACAACTCAGAGGAGAGTTAGGATCAGCAAGGAGTGATAACATAAGAGGAGAAGGATCAAAGGTGCATTCTGATCATTAGAGGAATCAACATATTCTTACCAAGAATCCCAACAAGGGTCGGTGCATGTGTTGCATCTGAAGAGGTGATGCTGGAGGAATCTAGAGAAGAGGCCATGGGGCCAAATGTTTTTAAACTTAGCAATTCATGTGTTATAGATGCAAGAGAAAAAATACAACCAACAGAGACTTTCATGGAGGAGGAGAAGGATAAAACATTGAATCGTGCCCAAGGAAAAAAAATGAGAAAAGAAGAAGAGGAGAATTCAGATAAAATGATCACTTGGTGGGAGAAGGAGTTGAAGATGCTAGAGGATTGGTTAAGAAATCCATAGATAGAGGAAGACTGCCATAAGGATGCGGTCATGAGGAGTGGAGAAGAGTTCCAGCATGAGGAGTAGCTGGAAAAAGATGAATTTATGCCATCACAAAGAGATGATAAAAGAGTAGAGGAAATGATAGAAAGAGGATTGTTGGAAGAGATAGTTGAGAAGTAGATCAATAATATCGCTATAGAATTTGATCTTGCAGTGGAGTGGAAATTCAATGTCATAGGTGACAAAGTCAACATGGGAGATCAAAATGATCTTTCCTTTGATCTGTATGAAGAAGAGGAGGAGATGCAGTAGAGAAGACTACAATAAAGGAGACAACGCATAGATAAGTTGGACAAGGAGATTGAGCAAATAAGAAAGTTGATTTTGAATTTAGCACAGGAGACAATTCGCGATAGGTGGAGACCAGGAGGAAATCCTGGAGTAGCAATAGGATAGAAACAACAACAACAACAAGGTAGAGGAGTAGGTGGACAACTCCGAAGAAAAATTTGGGACCTTGCAGGATCTCGACAATAACAATAGAGGAGCTATGAGTAGGAGATCATGATTTTTTCAACAGAGGAGTATGATGCAGGAGCATTGCTCCAACTTAGTAGCATGTTAGTATCTAGTGTGTCAACAACCAACACAACAGTTCACTAGGAGGGAGTGGATCCCAAGGAGATATAATCACCAACTTTCTCAATTTTGAGTTTAAACTCTCAAATTAATGTAAATTTAATATTGTAAGGCTCGAGGGAGGCCGAGACACTATAATTTTATAGGTTGCATGTAAAGTCATGTTTAATGGATGATAGATAGATCGATCTAGATCCCATTTGGACTAGATCTGAATTAATTGTAATTTAATATAGGTAGATTGAGGAAGGCTCGAGAAGCCCCTAATATGTAAAAAAATATCGATTGTATTAATATTTCATCTAGGGAAGACTAGAGGAAGACTAGAGGAAGAGAAGAGAGGAGAGGAGAGAAATAATTGAGACTTTGTTACAGTCTAGCCTTGTATACATTGTAAAAAGTATTCAGTTTTTAATACAAAAAGCAGATTTACCTGCATATGAGTTTATGTGTGTTTATTTGTGTGATGAACATGTTTACTAAATTATTTTTGTGCATATGTATGAATGCTAGGAATGTATATGTTTTCCTTTGTAGGAATAGATAGAATTATATGTCTATAGGTTTCTGAGTGTTTTGGGCTCTCATGAAAGTGCAAGGACTACACCTTAGAGTTATTAGAAAACTCTAAAAGTCCTACACAAGGAGTGCGCAAGAACTCATTCAGGAGTTTTGTAAGAAGGTTTCCAAGTGGGAATACCAGAAGGTTAATCTTAGGAGGAAGAGCGTGAGTGCCAGGAGGGCAGAAGAAATCGTTTAAAGAACAAAGGGATTGAACCCTTTCAGGTAATATAAATTGAGAGTTCATGAGAGATAGCCCTAGTGTGCACAGAGTCCTTGTAAGGTGTGAAGAGGCCGAGAGCCTTTTTAGGTTCTGACTACAGAAGAAGCGCAAGGAGTGGGCCAGAGGCCAAGTAATTTAAGTGCCTAATCTTAGGAGGAGGAGCGTTGTGCTGCCAAGAAGCCATAAGGCATTGTGGAATGAGCAAAAGGTCAAATCCCTTGGAAACCCTTAGAAATCAGAAAGCTCAGGTGGGAGAGCATTGCAATGAATGAAAACAAAGGTTGTATCCTTTGAACACCTTCAAATACCGAAATTTTGAAGGGAAGTGAAATTGTAGTGGAGGAAGGAGCCTTAACATCCATTGGATTGGTTGTAGGAAAAAATATGGGTCATTGGATTAAGCCCCAGACAATAGGACGAGCATGCAATAAGGGGGAATAGATCTCAGTAATTGTAACTAAGCATAAGGATCAACCATTGTTGGATCTAGGTAAGGTGCATGACATATAAAACTTTAATTCCTTCGACATTTTTGAGGTGTGCGTTTCATAGGAAGCGAATTCCCTGAAGTCCCGGAGTCTGAAGTTACTATGGACCATTGGTAGATGAGGGACATGTGTCAATGGAGAAACAAGTATCTGAAGGCCCGACAGTCTAGAAGAACTAGGTTGTTTTTATGCAAAGGGAGGGAAGTCTTGAAGCTCCAAAGTCCCAGAGTAGACCTTGGTCATCAGTTATAAGGCCATGTGTCAATAGATTGAGCATAGTTCGAAAGTGTGACACTTCGACATATTTGGGTCATTGATCAGATAGGACAAGAAATTCCCGAAGCTCTAAAGTCTGGAGCATATCCTAACCATTGGTGTTAGGGCTACATGTTAGTGGGTTTCCAGTGGTTCGGGAATATGGCAGTTCGGAAGAGCAAAGGTGTAAGGTGTTATGGTTCGAGAACTCCCAAAGGCCATAGCATATCTTGATTGTCCATTGAGAGGGACACGTGGGTTGTAGATCCAACACTTCATCAATTCGACGCTTTGGAGGAATTGGAGTGTTGTTTCACAAAACGCTCTAAATCCCGAAGCACAGAGTAAACAAAGACCATATATCTAGGGGAGAGCGGGATCATTGATCCCCAAGCCTATTCGGTAGTTCAATATTTTCACATATGGGAGGAAGTGTGTTTTTTTTTGTGAAAATATATAAAGTCCAGAGTCTCAAAACCTCTGCGAGTCATAGATCTCATCATGTATTGAGAGTTGTTGATCCTTGTCGTTGTTCGGTTGTTCGTTGAATTCGATGTTCATGAGGATCACAGGGTGTTTTTGTTGGAACTCTTGAAGCCCAGAGCTCCGAAGTGTCGAAGTTACCACCATTTAAACGTTTATCCTATGGTTTTATCCCGAGGTTACGTGGACTTCTCCATTGAAGTTACAAGACCCTCATGAACTTGAATTTGTGCGTAGGGAAAAGAGAAAATCCCTGTGGTATATGATTTTGAGGGTTCATCAGGAGCCCGAGAGCTAATTCATCTCCCTACTGTGAATGATCCTTAGACTTGGAGGTCATGTGAGCCCCTGAGGGTGGTGTGGGTTTGCTTCAAGGCCATACATCACACTTTTAAGCTTGATGTCACCTTGGGGATAGGGTTTCGATGATGGTGATGAATTTCAATGATGGATTAACATGATTGATGGAGAGGAGGAAACCTATCATGATGACACATGGCCTTTGGAGGCCCAACATCTTCCTCAACAACCCAATGACTTGCTAAATATGTCAAAATGCCACCCTCTAGAGGCATGACATCATGTTTTTAGAGATTATTTTGTGTAAAAAT
>ML777035.1:0-33246 GCA_009831015.1 Picea engelmannii | reverse complement strand
GAGCCCAGAGAAGGTAAGCTCAGTGGTTTTTCATTTTTAGAGAGTCTGAAAAAACATAAAAGAAGACTCCACTGGGGTACCTTTTTTAAGGATAGTCTAGTCGGCTCAAAAAAGGGATAAAATAGCATCGAAAAGACATCTATTCAAAACCATTTTAATGAGTGTGAAGAAGACAAGATCACTCGACAATCTTTTCAATTTTAAGGAGTCTGAAAAGAGATTAACTATGGACTCGCTACCTTTTCTAGATTTAGTCTCCTTAGCCCGAAAAAGGTGAAATTTACTGAGGATAACTCTCCCAGTGAGATGAATCTCCCGAGGTGTACCTTTTTCCTCCTTAATATATAGGCTGGAAAAGGGGGGTAAACTCATGCCAGTAGATTTTTTTATGAACCAATTAATGAGTGTGAAAGAACAGGGTCACTCGGTGATCTTTTCAATTTTAAGGAGTCTAAAAAGATCTTAGCTATGGACTCAGTAGAGGACGTTCTTCTGGAATAGTTTAACAAGTCTGAAGGAACAAGTTCACTCGGCTATCTTTTCAATTTTAGGGAGTCTGAAAAGAGCTTAACTATGGAATCTGTGGGGGTTCCTTTTTTGTAAATTTAGTCCTTCGGGCCCGAAAAAGGGTTAAAATTATACCTGAGAATAGTCTTCTAGCAAACCGGATTTCCTAGAGTATACCTTTGTTCATACTATTGACCGTCCATACTGAAAAAGGGATAAACTACTGCAGGATAGACGTGCCTTCAAATTTTAATTTGGCGAGCGTGAAGGACAACAAGATCGCTCGGCAATATTTTCATGTTTATAGAGTCTAAAAAGGGCTTAAAAAGGACTCTAAGGGGCTACGACTCATGTATGAAATTGCTTTAGGTGGAGCCCACAACTAGGCTCAAACCAAGGGCCTCTTCGATAGTCAACTTGGAAAGTCTCCCAAAAGGGAAGAAAACACAAACCATGGTGTAAGTCCTCCCACGGTGTAGAAACCATAGTCATGGCTTCAAGGATAGCCTCATCTGAAGGAAATTCAAAATCCAAGAAATCATGCAAACGAGGGTCGACAGTCCCAAAGGGTGAAGTAAACTGACCATTTTCCATATGACGATGAAGGATATGGCCAGAATTGGCAGAGTCTTTCATCGAAGAATCAAAAGCACAAGGACTTGAGGATCTACAGACAACGAGATCAGACTTAGAGGGAGACTCGAGATCACTTTGACCAAGAGGGGGAGGCAAGGGATCTCATGGCCCCATTGGATAAACCAATGGATCAATTGCTAATACCAAGGCTCGAGAAGGAAAACATGATTTCACAGGTTCCTTCTCATAATCAATTGAACACTGAGGATAAGACACCACATAATTAACCTGTGGTAGAGTAGAGTCTACACAAACACTAGGAACATATAAAGGGACAGTCTGAACTAATGCCAAATTAGGATGGTGATTATCAGATGCCATCTAGTTGATAGTAACAATGCTTCCATTATGATGGAAATGCATCACCCGAAAGATCGTAGACACCACAATGTTCATAAAATATACATAATCATGCTCGAGAAGCATATTAAAATCTAACGGGCCTTGCACCACTATAACATCGACAAGGAAAATATTCCCACCTAATCAAATAGGCAACTGAGGAAGAATCCCCAAATATTCACTAGGACATCTGTCAAAAGCCAACAACTCATGCGAAGCAGACACAAGCTCAGGATATCCCAAGACTTTCCAAACCGAGGAGGATAAAATACTTGAAGAGGCTAACAGTTATCCCCTAGAGAAAGTTACAACAACCAACACTAGAGAAACTTACCAGTGCAAGTGAAACTCGAACACAGAAGAACCCTATAGGTATACTCTACATAGTTTGTCCCAACATATTCCATAGGTACCATGGTATACCCCCGCAGTCACCCATGTAAGTCCCTATAATAAAGGAAACTAGGTTGCCAGCTCGTGAACTATCACTAGGCAGGTACAGTCGACAGTCGGGTGGACCCCAATGAGCAAGGTATCAAGCATGAAACCTATCGAGGGTATCGAAAGAAATTGGTCCAAAAGACAACTGAATACCTCGAATGGATTTGAGATCCATGAAGCTCCGTGGAAAATGTGACAGAACAAATCCCATGACAAGCCCTCTATATGTGTTCCCCACTACTCTTGGTCCAGCTTTGGAGGGGTTATATCCACTACCTTTCCGCACGAGACCTCATGTTTATCTCCTGTGTTAGAGGGGGGTCCCAAATAACTTTCACGTTTACTAGAATTTTTACACTCCCTAGCACAAATTCATATGCTTTTTTTATAGCCTTGAAGAGTTTCCTCTCCAACCTAAATCAAGGCTCTAGCCTAGACTAGTTGATTGACCCTACAAACATAAAAATCTAGTCAATTTTAGATTAGCATTCTTTTAACTTGTTTGATTTACTCAGAAGGTGTGGTAGTGAAACTGATGTTGTTAAGACTCTCACGAGAAAAAAAAAACTTACAAGAACATTGGCAAAGAAGTATTATCTTTCTTATTTTTCTTTTGAATTTTTTTTAAGATGAGAAGAAAACAAAACACTATGCTAATTTCTTTTTCTTTTTCAAATAACAATGCAAAGCAAATGCCACGAAAGAAAGAGACCTAACAAACTAAGTTTTTTTTTATATATTTTCTTCCAATCAAACCAGAAGTAACAAAATATTATAAAAGAAACTGATGAATACACGATTCATGCCCCCCCCCAACCATGAGGGGGAATTTGTTTTTAAATGCAACTCATTTTTCTTAAAATTTCAAGCTAAAAATAAGTTAATAAAGCTAGGAAACACAAGAAATGTTTTTTTTTTAAAAGACAAGCAAACTGACGTCAAACCCAGGCTAAAGACAATAAAAATAGAGACTGGTACTAGATCAAGAAACCCTCAAGAAGTATCACTTCAATCAGGGAAGAGGTTGACTACCTCTTCTTACTAAAAAAACTTCTTGACACAGGCGCGCTACAGACACTTAATCAACCTACGTATGTACGCAGGATGTCTAAAGGTAGGGCACGTATGTACACATGCAGACCCACTATAAGTTGCACACACCTCTGCAAATTCTCAAAAAATAAAACTAATAGTCAAGTTGACTAGGCAGGGAGTACTGGTATGGTAAACCATAATCCCTTGATGACTCAACAACTTACAAAGAACTCAAAGAGGTAATTAAACCAATTAAAACACCCAAAAACATCCCCTAAAAACCCTAGAGGCTCCCCAGTACGATTGTTGATTATGCTATAGTGGGAAAACCCCCCTATGGACTACACTAGGGTTCAATTGTGCAAGCAGAGATAACCGTCTAAAGTCTCCTACTTTTAACAACTATCCCAACAATAATCCACATTCATGCATAAAATACAAAGTATAAGGATCTGGTAGTCTTACCTTAAAATCTGGGTCCGATGTTGATCCTTTTGCGTTCGGTCGCTCCTCAACTGCAAGTCTCCTCCCAAGGTTGACCTGCATTCACCAAAAGACAAATAAGAAACTAAGAACATGCATCTTATATATGAATTAGTGGGTTAGATTTCATAACAAGATGTAAATAAAAAATGAATATTGAACACATCATTTGGCAGGAAGAAAAGAGTACTTCTTTATATTAATCTCACAAAGTCACTTACAAAATGAGATTGGCGACTGCTCCTCAAACCTGGTCATGGGATCCTCTTCACCAAGCTCCAACTGCTTCCACATATCTTTATTCTCTCACACTTCTCTCTAGAGAATGGGCATAGGCTTATGAATAAGGAAAAATGCAAGAATAGGGAATTTTGGCTCAAAACTCACAATGGGGCTGCAAATTCTTGGGGCAAGGGGGGAAAGTGAAATGGGTAGAGTTTCACTGTAGCTATGTGTTTCCTTGGAATGAGACCCCAACACCTCCTTTTATATGACAAAAGGATGGTTATTCGGTTGGGTGATGGGCTATAAGTAGTGGATTAGTTGGGAAACTACCCAATAGCTCGTAATCTCAACGAATCCCTTGCAAATTTTTATTTTTTGCAACTTTTGTGGGTATACGTGGGTTGTAACGATGCATCTAGCATATGTACGTGGGAAGTAGTGGAATAGGGCATGCACATCTTCAAAAATTTTGTTTTTAAGAAGATTTTTTCAGTGTTGGCTTGGAAAAATTAGTAAATAAGATGGCTTGATGCCAGGTGTGCATGTATAGTGCAATTTAGGGTTATAACAATGGCCATAAAAATATTTTTTTCCTTACACTTGTTCCCAAGAAAATATTTTTCATCACAATTATAACAAAGGCCTTTGAGTTGGCATTCATCCATTTCTTCCCTGATCAGTTTCTATATCTTTAGTGGAGTAGAAGGAGGAGTGGGAGTGACTGGTTTAGTGTGAGGAATAAAGGAGGGTTTTCGGATTTTAGAAGAGAGAACCTATCGTGCTTCCTTAACTCTTTTAGTAGAATCCACCAAACTCTGAGGCCGAGACATGAGGACATGGGCATGAATCTCATCCTCTAGGCCACTAATAAAACATTCTTAGAAAAAAGCATCAGACATACCCTCTGCATGAAAATCCAGTCGCTCAAAAACAACTATAAATTCTTCCACTGTGCTAGATTGTTTCAACTTTGTCAAATGACCTAAATGGTTGGTGTCAGTTTCAAAGTGTTCATAAAGCTTTGCCACAAAGTGTGCCCAAGACACATACCCTCCATTGCCAACATTCTCGATCTAGATGGAGAACACCATACTGGAGTTTGGCCAACCCATCCGTAATGCCATACAAAGAGAAATAATGTTCCAATTGAGTTAACCATCCAATGGGATATGAGCCATCAAATTTGGTCACATCCACACATGGAAGGCACAGGTCATGCTGAAAGTGACGGGGATGAAAATTCTGGGAATGAGAGGAAGTTTCACCTTTGGTATGCAAAGGTGGGTCAGATGAGGGAAGATCCGCAGGGATATGCATCTTGGCACAGATCATCATAGTGACATATTAAAGTTGGGTACTAATGTCTTGTTTGAGGTCTTGTTTGAATTCCTCTATTTTGGCGATTATGGAGGAATGCGCGTTTTTATTGATGGTGGAAATATTAGCACTGATTTGTCTCACTTCTTGTTGGGTTTCTGTGAAATTAAAGTGCAAGGTATTGAAGTTGTCTTCCAAGTATTGGCTACGAGTATCGACCATGATGAAGAGGGAAAAAAAAAAGTGGAGGGTGGAACCACACAGAAAAAGGGTTATGGGTGAAGTGTATCACAATGATCAGGGCAAATATTTGAATCCAATGGGCAAAGCCCAAATATGGGTGTTGGAAGGGGGTCTAGTCCACGACGAAAACAAATTATGAAAAATGATAGGTATGACTATGATAAGGGTGAAGAGAGAAATCCAATGGAATAGATATCAAGTTATGGTTCCTACAAGATCCTTTTTTTTTTTCAAATCCTATAGAGTTATACTCTAATCTAAATAATATTACAATGATGAAATGCTCAAATACTTAACAGGAAGAAATGTGTAGTAATTTCTCAACCCGAATGCAGGAGACACAGTTGTGCAGCAATAGATCTTGTCTCTTATGTTTTTGTTTCTATCCCAAAGGCTAGGGTATTCAAGGGTTCTATAGATAAGAGTTTTCCCTATGCTTGGGAAGGACGTTCCACTGAACCATAGACTTGTTTTTCCAAATCTCAACAACAAATCACCCTTGAGTTGTGGTTAGGAATCCACAAGAGAAGGGTGCCTCTCACAGTCCATTCACAACTCAAAATTCCACAATCCTCTAGTATTCTCCTATAGCTATCTTAAATTTCCTCTAGTTCTCTTCCTCTTGACCTTCCCAACCCAAGGAATGTACCCATTCAATGCTATTATTCCATCAGGGGTCCCATTCATTTAGCAGGGTATCTATGGCACAGGTAACCATGAATCTCTCTACTCAAAACTCAAGAGAACTCACTTCCAGGAAAAAATACTAGCAACCAATAACAAACAATTATTTTTCTCATACAACTCCCATGAGAGTTCTATATTTAGGCCTGACAACCTGCCTCTTTACTCTTCAGCTCCAGAATTCTCCAAAAACTCTCCAACATGCTCCAGAATTCACGCAACCTTATTGGTCTAGATCTAATGCTCTTTTTCCTTGTTCCCTCCTTGTTTTTCATGCAAAACTCCCTGTGAAAAGCTACCTATTCTCCCCCATACGAATTTTCCTCTATTTTCCTAAGATAGTTGACTTCTCACTCTACCCATGTTGATTGAACTTCAGCCCCATGCTTCCAATAACTATGGATGTGACTTCTACACCCACCCCTTGACAGTTATGCAATGATTGGCCTTGTTATCCCCCATTTATAGTGAAAACTAAGAATATAATGTCTCAAGGACCTCAAGTTTTAGACATGGATTTCCATGGGGTAGATCAACTTGTGATGTCCACTTACACAAATGGAGACCCACTTCACCACCACAGTTCTCTAGTTCATCATAATGGCATTCACCACTTCATCTTATTTCCAGAATACAATGGGTCTTTCTCCATGAGGTACAAGTAGGGTATTGTGGTAAGTGTCACTTTAATACTTGAGGAATTTGAGTATGTTGCATTTAAATATTCTTTTGATTATCGAATGTCTGCCTGGAAATTATGCTCTTTTCTCTGTTTCACCTTGGTGGTTCACATTATGACCTTGTAAGTGGTCACCCTTAGCGATGTTTTTTCTACCATGTCCAATCATACTTATCATTTTTCACACTTCATCCTTTTCTTCTCCTTATCTTTTGGGATTTTTGGGTGTATTGACCGAAGAAGGGATTGTACCTCGTTTCATGGGAAGAAGGAACTGAAGGCCTAGAGGGAATGTAGCTAGAAAAATATAAAATCCAAAAGTATAACCTTCTATATGCTCTCCTAGAGAGGTATTCAGAACGATGAAGCGTTTCTCTTAAAATTGAAGATCTGCAAAAGAAAATTTCACATATACAAATATCCCACTTATTGGGGGATATACACAAGTGTGTTATACCATTTCATTTACCCATATGGAACTCTGTATATCTCTATCTTCAAGTTACATTGTGGTGCTTCTTTTAAATGTTATGTTACCCAATCGTAGTACCCAATTGTTTTGGAATTTTATAAATTTATGGAAATAAATGGGCTTGGAAAAAGGATGCATTGAAAATGAAGGTGCATCTCACCCTCTACAAAGGCACCCATAAATGAGACACTACGAACCCTTGTATGTCATGAACCCCATGCCCAAAAATATCACCCCCATTCCATTCCATATTCATTACATGGATTAGGGAGGGTCCACCTAGGAAACACCCCTTGACCTGATGAATGACTCACCCAATAGGTCACCTTGACAACCCTCCCATACCTAAACTTGGAAAATTACATAAGGTATTTGAGCGCTTGTTTAATTTGATAAGGTAGTTTTGATGCACTTGTTTTGGTGGCTCTTGTATTAAATGCAATTTTACTTGCTATGATACATTTGACTTGAGACCCTTGGATGTTGCATTCATTTGTCTATGTACTACCTTGTTTGATGGACGATTTGGAGGAGAAATCCTATCTTGGGTCTTCATTGGGGCAAGAAGCCCAAAGGGTGGATGCCATGGCTCACACACACTAGATGTGATAGATGATGGATGTTTCCTTTGGATGCAACAGAAGACACCCCGAAGGAATATACCTAGCCCTAACCTTTCCCAATGATTTTCCTTAGGAGGCTTGATGCAGGATAATTACTCAAACTCATTAGCACCTTATTAGCCAGTGCAGTAGTGCACTAGGAAGAAGTGGATCCCAAGGAGAGAGAAACGCTAGATTTCTCAATTTTGAGTTTAAAAACTCAAACTAATGTAAATTTAATATTTTAAGGCTCGAGGGAGACCAAGTGACTATAATTGTATAGGTTGTAGGTAAATTTTCCTTTAATGGTTGACATATAGATCGATCTAGATCTGATTTGAAATAGATGTGAATTAATTGTAATTTAATATATGTAGAAGAAGGAAGGCTCAAGAAGCCTCTCTTATGTAAAAAAAGATCAATTGTATTGAAATTTCAGTTAGGGAAGATTAGAGGAAGACTGGAGGAAGATAAGAAAAGAGAGGAGAGGAGAGAAAGAACTAACTCTGTTACAGTCTAGTCTTGTATACACTATAAAAAGTTTCATTTTTTAATACAAAAAACAAATTTCCCTACATATGAGTTTCTGTGTGTTTATCTGTGTGATGAATATGTTTACTGAATTTTTATTGTGTATATGTATGAACTCCAAGAATGTATATATGTTTTCCTTTGCAAGAAAAGATAGAATTCTTTGTTTGTAGGTTTCTAAGTGTTTTCAGCTCTCACAACAGTGAAAGAAGTGCACCTTAGAGTTATTAGAAAAATCTAAAATGCCTGCCCAAGGAGTGCGCAAGAACTCATTCAGGAGTTTTGTAAGAAGTTTTCCAAGTTGTCATACCAGAATATTAAGCTTAGGAGGAAGAGCGTGCTTTCTAAGAGCACACAAGAAATCGTTTAAAGAAAAAAGGGACTGAACCCTTTGAGATAGGAAAATTGAGAGTTCAAGAGTGATATCCCCAGTGTGCACAGAGTCCTTGCAAGGTGTGCAGAGGCCGAGAACCTTTTAAGGTTCATACTGTAGAAGAAGCATAAGGAGTGTTCCAGAGGCCAAGCAATTTAAGTGCCTAAGCTTAGGAGGAGGAGCATTGTGTTGCTAGGAAGACAAAAGGCTTTGTGGAAGGAGCAAAGGGTCAAATCCCTTGGAAAACCATAGAAATTAGAAAGATGAGGAGGGTGAGCATTAAAGTGAATGAAAACAAAGGCCATATCCTTTTAAAACCTTCAAATACCCAAATTTTGAAGGGAAGTGAAGTTGCAGTGGAGGAAGGATCCTTAAAAACCGTTGAATTGGATGTAGGAACAAATCTAGGTCGTTGGATTAAGTCCCAGATAAGAGGAGGAGCGTGAAGGAAGAAGGGAATAGATCACAGCCGTCATATCTGAGTGCAAGGATCAACCACCATTGGATCCAGATAAGGTTCATGACATATAAACCTTCAAGTCCTTCGGACTTCGCTGCTTCGGCAGTTTCGAGGTGTGCATTGCAGAGGAAGCAAATTCCCTAAATTCCTGAAGTCCGAAGTTAATATGGAACATTGGTAGATGAGGGACATGTTTCCATGGATAAATGGGTATCTAGAGGTCTAGCAGTCTGGAAGAATTGGGTTTTTTTTCTGCAAAGGGATGGAAGTATTGAAGCTCCAAAGTCTCAAAGCAGACCTTGGTCGTTAGTTATAAGTCCATGTGTCAATATATTAAGCACAGTTTAGGATTGTGTCACTTTGGAAGATTTGGGTCATTGTGTAGAGAGGACAAGAAATTCTCGAAGCTCTGAAGTCTAGAGTAGATTCTAACCATTGGCATCAGGGCCATGTGTTAGCAGGTTGCCAGCGGTTTGAGAATCCATCTTGGAGAGCATAGTTGTAAGGTGTTTTGGTTCAAGAAATCCCAAAGGCCTAAAGGCTGGAGTAGATCTCGATTGTCCATCGGGAGAGACGCGTGGGTCATAGATCCAACTTTTCATCAGTTTGGCACTCCGAAGGAATTGGAGTGTTGTGTCGCAAAAAACTCTAAAGCCTAAAGCGCAGAGTAAATAGAGACCGTAGATCTAGGATAGAGAAGGGTCGTTTATCCCCAAGACTATCCATAAGTTCAGCATTTGTGCATACAGAAGGAAGTGTGGTTTGTTTTTGTGAAAATATCTTAATCATGGAGTCCTGGAACCTCTGTGAAATGTATATCTCGGCATGTATTGAGAGTCATTGATCCTTGTTTTTGTTTGGATGTTCGTGAATTCAATGTTGGGGAGGATCGTAGGGTGTTGTTGTTGGAACTCCCAAATCCCAGAGCTTCAAAGCGCCGAAGTTATCACCATTTATAGGTTTATAATATGGTTTTGGCCCAAGGTCACATGTATTTCTCCATTGAAGTGACAAGACTCTTGCAAACGTGAATTTTTGCATAGGGAAAAGAGAAAGTGCATGTGGTATATGATTTTGAGTGTTCAGTGGGATCCTGAGAGTTAATTCAACTCCCTATTGTGAACAATATTTAGATCGGGAGGTCACGCGAGCCCCTGGGAGTGGTGGGGGTTTTCATCAACTAGTATCAGAGTGGATCTTTGTTTGCATACAACAGGTAAAGGGAGGAGAGACAAAGTACTTATTATTTGTATGTGAATAATTGTTTGCAAGTGCACATCAGACAACAGACTTTCTAGGAGGATAGGAAGAGGAGGAAAATGGCTATTGAAGGATATAGACAAATTTTAAGAGGAGGCCACAAGAATATGAGAAAAGAGGATATGAATAAATATCTCAATGACACTACAAAGGAGCTATACAAATTAATTTTACAATGGAAGATAATGCAACAAGCAATTTGGAGGTATGAGTGGCCCATGAAGAGGAAGGTGAAGTGGCATATCCATCCGTTGATTTCCAGGTAGAAAAAGCATATATTGAGGAGGTGTCTGAGGTAAGTGGAAAACCTTAGTGACATATAGGAGAATATGGTTTTCGTTTTTGAATTAGAAGATGGAGAGAGCCTTGGTGATGAGGAAGAGAGATCAGCTCAAGATCTGACAGATTGACAGGAGGGAAATAAGAAGAGATCAGTTGAATATCTCATAGACTACTAGGAGGGAAGAAAAGAAAATTTAGGTTCCTAGGTGGGAAAGGAAGAGATGAGTTTGTCTGATATTCTCAAGGACTCGGAGAGGAGTTCATATCAGCAAGGAGTATTGACAGACGATAAGAAAGAGTATATGAGACTTTCTGAGAGTCTCGACAACTCAGAGGAGAGTTAGGATCAGCAAGGAGTGATAACATAAGAGGAGAAGGATCAAAGGTGCATTCTGATCATTAGAGGAATCAACATATTCTTACCAAGAATCCCAACAAGGGTCGGTGCATGTGTTGCATCTGAAGAGGTGATGCTGGAGGAATCTAGAGAAGAGGCCATGGGGCCAAATGTTTTTAAACTTAGCAATTCATGTGTTATAGATGCAAGAGAAAAAATACAACCAACAGAGACTTTCATGGAGGAGGAGAAGGATAAAACATTGAATCGTGCCCAAGGAAAAAAAATGAGAAAAGAAGAAGAGGAGAATTCAGATAAAATGATCACTTGGTGGGAGAAGGAGTTGAAGATGCTAGAGGATTGGTTAAGAAATCCATAGATAGAGGAAGACTGCCATAAGGATGCGGTCATGAGGAGTGGAGAAGAGTTCCAGCATGAGGAGTAGCTGGAAAAAGATGAATTTATGCCATCACAAAGAGATGATAAAAGAGTAGAGGAAATGATAGAAAGAGGATTGTTGGAAGAGATAGTTGAGAAGTAGATCAATAATATCGCTATAGAATTTGATCTTGCAGTGGAGTGGAAATTCAATGTCATAGGTGACAAAGTCAACATGGGAGATCAAAATGATCTTTCCTTTGATCTGTATGAAGAAGAGGAGGAGATGCAGTAGAGAAGACTACAATAAAGGAGACAACGCATAGATAAGTTGGACAAGGAGATTGAGCAAATAAGAAAGTTGATTTTGAATTTAGCACAGGAGACAATTCGCGATAGGTGGAGACCAGGAGGAAATCCTGGAGTAGCAATAGGATAGAAACAACAACAACAACAAGGTAGAGGAGTAGGTGGACAACTCCGAAGAAAAATTTGGGACCTTGCAGGATCTCGACAATAACAATAGAGGAGCTATGAGTAGGAGATCATGATTTTTTCAACAGAGGAGTATGATGCAGGAGCATTGCTCCAACTTAGTAGCATGTTAGTATCTAGTGTGTCAACAACCAACACAACAGTTCACTAGGAGGGAGTGGATCCCAAGGAGATATAATCACCAACTTTCTCAATTTTGAGTTTAAACTCTCAAATTAATGTAAATTTAATATTGTAAGGCTCGAGGGAGGCCGAGACACTATAATTTTATAGGTTGCATGTAAAGTCATGTTTAATGGATGATAGATAGATCGATCTAGATCCCATTTGGACTAGATCTGAATTAATTGTAATTTAATATAGGTAGATTGAGGAAGGCTCGAGAAGCCCCTAATATGTAAAAAAATATCGATTGTATTAATATTTCATCTAGGGAAGACTAGAGGAAGACTAGAGGAAGAGAAGAGAGGAGAGGAGAGAAATAATTGAGACTTTGTTACAGTCTAGCCTTGTATACATTGTAAAAAGTATTCAGTTTTTAATACAAAAAGCAGATTTACCTGCATATGAGTTTATGTGTGTTTATTTGTGTGATGAACATGTTTACTAAATTATTTTTGTGCATATGTATGAATGCTAGGAATGTATATGTTTTCCTTTGTAGGAATAGATAGAATTATATGTCTATAGGTTTCTGAGTGTTTTGGGCTCTCATGAAAGTGCAAGGACTACACCTTAGAGTTATTAGAAAACTCTAAAAGTCCTACACAAGGAGTGCGCAAGAACTCATTCAGGAGTTTTGTAAGAAGGTTTCCAAGTGGGAATACCAGAAGGTTAATCTTAGGAGGAAGAGCGTGAGTGCCAGGAGGGCAGAAGAAATCGTTTAAAGAACAAAGGGATTGAACCCTTTCAGGTAATATAAATTGAGAGTTCATGAGAGATAGCCCTAGTGTGCACAGAGTCCTTGTAAGGTGTGAAGAGGCCGAGAGCCTTTTTAGGTTCTGACTACAGAAGAAGCGCAAGGAGTGGGCCAGAGGCCAAGTAATTTAAGTGCCTAATCTTAGGAGGAGGAGCGTTGTGCTGCCAAGAAGCCATAAGGCATTGTGGAATGAGCAAAAGGTCAAATCCCTTGGAAACCCTTAGAAATCAGAAAGCTCAGGTGGGAGAGCATTGCAATGAATGAAAACAAAGGTTGTATCCTTTGAACACCTTCAAATACCGAAATTTTGAAGGGAAGTGAAATTGTAGTGGAGGAAGGAGCCTTAACATCCATTGGATTGGTTGTAGGAAAAAATATGGGTCATTGGATTAAGCCCCAGACAATAGGACGAGCATGCAATAAGGGGGAATAGATCTCAGTAATTGTAACTAAGCATAAGGATCAACCATTGTTGGATCTAGGTAAGGTGCATGACATATAAAACTTTAATTCCTTCGACATTTTTGAGGTGTGCGTTTCATAGGAAGCGAATTCCCTGAAGTCCCGGAGTCTGAAGTTACTATGGACCATTGGTAGATGAGGGACATGTGTCAATGGAGAAACAAGTATCTGAAGGCCCGACAGTCTAGAAGAACTAGGTTGTTTTTATGCAAAGGGAGGGAAGTCTTGAAGCTCCAAAGTCCCAGAGTAGACCTTGGTC
Organism: Picea engelmannii; assembly: GCA_009831015.1. Lineage (NCBI taxonomy): Eukaryota > Viridiplantae > Streptophyta > Pinopsida > Pinales > Pinaceae > Picea > Picea engelmannii. Next base: position 19,824 of record ML777035.1, on the reverse strand, counting down.
ATCAGTTATAAGGCCATGTGTCAATAGATTGAGCATAGTTCGAAAGTGTGACACTTCGACATATTTGGGTCATTGATCAGATAGGACAAGAAATTCCCGAAGCTCTAAAGTCTGGAGCATATCCTAACCATTGGTGTTAGGGCTACATGTTAGTGGGTTTCCAGTGGTTCGGGAATATGGCAGTTCGGAAGAGCAAAGGTGTAAGGTGTTATGGTTCGAGAACTCCCAAAGGCCATAGCATATCTTGATTGTCCATTGAGAGGGACACGTGGGTTGTAGATCCAACACTTCATCAATTCGACGCTTTGGAGGAATTGGAGTGTTGTTTCACAAAACGCTCTAAATCCCGAAGCACAGAGTAAACAAAGACCATATATCTAGGGGAGAGCGGGATCATTGATCCCCAAGCCTATTCGGTAGTTCAATATTTTCACATATGGGAGGAAGTGTGTTTTTTTTTGTGAAAATATATAAAGTCCAGAGTCTCAAAACCTCTGCGAGTCATAGATCTCATCATGTATTGAGAGTTGTTGATCCTTGTCGTTGTTCGGTTGTTCGTTGAATTCGATGTTCATGAGGATCACAGGGTGTTTTTGTTGGAACTCTTGAAGCCCAGAGCTCCGAAGTGTCGAAGTTACCACCATTTAAACGTTTATCCTATGGTTTTATCCCGAGGTTACGTGGACTTCTCCATTGAAGTTACAAGACCCTCATGAACTTGAATTTGTGCGTAGGGAAAAGAGAAAATCCCTGTGGTATATGATTTTGAGGGTTCATCAGGAGCCCGAGAGCTAATTCATCTCCCTACTGTGAATGATCCTTAGACTTGGAGGTCATGTGAGCCCCTGAGGGTGGTGTGGGTTTGCTTCAAGGCCATACATCACACTTTTAAGCTTGATGTCACCTTGGGGATAGGGTTTCGATGATGGTGATGAATTTCAATGATGGATTAACATGATTGATGGAGAGGAGGAAACCTATCATGATGACACATGGCCTTTGGAGGCCCAACATCTTCCTCAACAACCCAATGACTTGCTAAATATGTCAAAATGCCACCCTCTAGAGGCATGACATCATGTTTTTAGAGATTATTTTGTGTAAAAATCGAATTAATTTTGTAAAGGAGAAAAATAAGGCAAGTCAACCTCCCTATTTTTTGGTTTACCCTAATATTATGTGGAAAAACTTATTATTGAGGTCTTGTATACATAAATACCAAATTCATTTCATTTTAACATAACTCTCTCACGTGAGAAAAGATACTTGGATGAAATTTTCGCGCCTCTTGGGAAAAAATCATTTATGTCTCTTGAATGCTACGGTTGGTACTTTTCTATTGGATATAAGTGATGCACTATCTCTTGGAGGCTATTATTTTTCTATGTGGATGGAATTTACTTGCTAAACTAGGGTTTGTCTTGCATGCTTCTTGGAAGTGATAAGAAGTTTCTACACATTGTTGGTTCTTTATTTATTTTTTCAAGGTTGTTATTGACTATAATCCTTGTATGAGTATAATGGCATGCAAAATCCACCAAGCTTCATCTTATTTTCTATCCATAAGCCATTTTTCACAAGGTTGCTAGGAGTAGTAAAAGGGTTTACACCTTCCTAGATTTACCTTTGTTGGCTCTACATGCTATAGGGAGTAAAAGGGATTACACCCATATACATATTGTGGATCCAACTCTTGCAACCAATACTCCATTTACCCAATGAATTTAAAGAACTAATATGAATATTACATTGGATAAATAAAATACTTGCATTGATATGCGTGATTTTGAGAGATATTGAAATTGTTCAAGTTGGAAATTTTTCTTGGTGTCTTAATATTTCTCAAGACACTAAGGAATTCAGGTTAGCTTTTTATTTCCCTATTTATAATCAACTAAAATCTACAGCCATTAGGGTTATAGAAAAACACATTCAAAATCTTACTATAACTTGCTTTTCCACCGTCAAAATTTGCTTGAAAGTTGCCTTAACTATCTGCTAATCATTGTGCTTCATTTGGGTAGCTTACTTGTGAGTTTTGGTGGTTAGATCTTGTTGTTTTAGAAATATTTTTCTATGTCTAGTTGTATGCTCTAATATATCTCTGAAAACATCATCAAGAAACCATATTTTACCATCAAAGTTTATCTTAAGTATTGGAACATTATATCCTTGTTTAGTGCTTCATTGTCCAATAATTATTTCATACTTTGGATTTTTATTGTGGAGTTTACAACATTTTTCCTTTCTGATATATATTCTTGTTTACTAATTCAATATAGGAAAACAAGCTTCACTTTCTTGTCCATTGGATATTTTGGCTTTTATTTCTTCATTTTGTCTTGTCTTGGGCAGGTATCATACTCTTTTGTAGGTACACTTCACTCTAGAAACCTTCCCTTACCAGCAAGGCTCTTACCCAATCCATATTCCACTTATTACTTTGACCTATAGGGGTACCTTCTTCCATTACTCCACTTTCCATCTCATTTCCCCCAGGGTCATCGAGATTCCCCCATTGTGGTGATTTCCATCATCACTAAAGTGAGGAGAGCATACACCTAAGGTGATAGTGGGTATATACTCTCACATTTATCCCACTTTTTTGGATTAGGTCAAGATTTTCCCAACCTACAATCTATGCGATAATAGGGCTCTCATACACTCAACTAGAAAAATAAAAGGCTATCCCAATGTTAATAAAATTTAGAAATTTGGGTTTTGAATTTATATGCATAATTAATTCCCCCCTCGGGCCCTTCTTATATTCTCTAAATCATTCCCCTCTTTTGTGGATTAATCATCCCCCATATCTAGCCATATTCCAAGAAACTGGTATCACATTATATTTATTAAATCAGAAAATACAATTTGCATATGGCATTGCTTGGCCATTGCTACATTCCTCTCTACATTATGCATTAATTAAAATGAGGATTATAGTGGGTATGTTGCAAGAGACATGTTCTAGCGTATTTGAATAACATAGGATATATCATTAAATAGGTAAAATTGTGGTTGGGGAAAAACACACATAGGAAATACACGTAGTTTTTGTAAGTTTTAAACCTTTTACAACAATTCAATGCACACACAGATTCTTAAAAACAAAAAAGAACAGAATTTCAATCACACATATATACATAGATTTACCCTAGAAACACAAACTAGGAAAAATATAAACCTATGTAGAGTCACACCTTTAATTTCATCATCATCATCATCATCATCATCATCATCATATATATATATATATATATATATATATATATTGTAAATAATGAAACCCACGACATCCAAAACCAATGATACAACGACATACAAAACCCCATTGACCTGGATTAGACTACAGACCTAATGTTATGTTCCTCAATAAATCTTAAATAAATATGAAAATATAACTTTGGAAATAACTCCAATTATTCACAAAAATATTCAACACAAGAATGAAATGAAACCCTTATGGAACGATAACACTCCTTAATAGATGTTTGATAAATTCACAATATTCTTCACTATGCTCATTACATTTCTTATACTACTATCTACTTCCTAAGAACTTTCTAGAGAAATAACCTTCTAGCAGGTGGAACCTGCTAGTAAAATTTCTCACCGGTATTGTGTTCACATTATTACATGGCCCTTATTTACTATAAATGGTCTAGATCATAACATACATATCTATGTAACTATTATTATTCCCCTTGGGTACCTCCCTAGATACCCCTATTGTGACCACCCCACATCAACCCACTTAAAATATCTCATTTAAGAGACATTTTGAATGGGTTCCCTCTTTCTAAAATTTTTGCGAGGTACCATATTACTACATGATTGGAAAGGTATTGGCATAGGAAAATTGTTACTTTTGTTTATACAGTCTGAATGTATTCTCTTTTTATTACTATCTTCATTTTGAATTTGAATTATCACTTTTTATGATACACTTACTAGTGCTTTCTCAACCTTCAAAGCCTTTTCAGATTAATATCATCACTCATTCTTACTATGTATCAGAGTAATATTTCTAGTGATCAACTTCCAACTCCGATGAACACAGGCTGACAGCCCACGTTTACAACTTACCATGCTATTGATTAATATCTCAATCAATCATTGGTGGAGGGATAATCACGAGGATGTTTAGACGTTATGATTACACGATGACAATTTTATGACTTGGCTGGAATCAATTGGTCCATGTTGTGCAAAAAAAATATCCATTTGTGTACTTATTGTGCATTTTTATCGAGATATCACTTTTCCAAAGGTAGGTAATATTCTTCGATACCCTTCTCATCGAGGCTGTGAAACTTTCCCAATATTTTGAACAACGACCAATAAGCTATAACTACATGCCCCTAAACTTTTTCAAACTTTGACTTGGGCATAGAAATCGATATAAGAAAATGAATATTCTTCGATGATTTTGCATCAGAGTGTGAATAAAAGGATGAGTTGTTTCACTTCGAAAAAAAATGACTCTGAAAGACTTATACTTAATCATCTGCATTGTTAATAGTTTTTCACAGGAATCTATATTAAAAAGGGAATATTCTTTGATGTTATTGCATTGGAGTGTGAATACAAAGGTAAACTTTTCCATTCCAATGAAAAGAATTTTGAAGGTTTATATAACCATCTGCACCCCTAAACTTTTGGCACACAAATCAAATCCAGGAATGAAATATTCTTCGATACCTTTGTATTGGAGTGTAAATTACTATGTCAATATTTCTCCTCTAAAAGAAATGGCCCCAAAGACCAAAATTTCAAATTTTCGCCCCTTTTAAACTCTGATACACAAATTTGGGAAATCTAGTCTTTCAAATCACATTAATGGCACAATGATGCTCTAGTTTTGAAATGGTCATAGTATGCAGATCATTTAATTCGTTTGTTAAGGTAATTGAATGCCTATATTATGACCTTGAAACCCTCATTGAGATCATCTATGTTTTTCAGATTCTAAGTAACAGCTCCATTTTGCATTAATCAGCTCTGTAATGCCCTGGAAACACCATTTTTCGTTATAATTGAATTTCATTATTGAAGTATCTTTCGTTATTCAGATAACTGATGATCAATCTATTAATTGCAAGATATAAAGAACAAGCTATGGTGAGTCATGACCTGAAGATCCAAGAATTTGTCTCCTTCTGCTTAAACTTCTACACTTGAAACTTATGCTTGTCAGGTAAAGGTTTTAGTGACTAATACGAATTATCATACCGAAGAATATCATTCACTGAGATATGATGAGATATACATAATCTTCAATACTGGATATTTTCCTCCTAAATATGAAAACCTCGAAGCATATCAGGACATCCAGAAGAGACTAAGTCACCTGGTAGCTACATAGTCTACATTATTCCCTTACAATGAAGTAGCCCACTTGTGTTTTAAGTATTTTGACCCTAGCACTTCCACAATTTTGAATAAATCCAAACAACAGATAACATCTTTGTAGACTGAAGACATCAGTATACGATGTCACCTTCCTAGATCTATGTGCTCCCTCAATGAGCCATTCCTAAATGAATTTTCTCAAAATAACGAAGGCCCAGCCAATTTAATGAAGAAATGGTGGATAGACGAAGACAAAATTTTCAAGCAAGGGAAGAAGCTTATCCCCACAAAAAATTTCAAGGAACCATACCAAATGATAACAGAAATGATAAATTGATTATATGGTGAAGAAAAATGCACACATTTCCATACAGATCGTCTACCTATGGCCCATACCATTGTGAAGACAGGGAAAGTGTTCAAATAGGTAGAGATATTAACTTTCAACATATGTCTCAATGTGAAAATGTACCAGGTATGAAAAAACCATGTTTCTACATGTCAACCTATTTAATTGATGTCATTTATTCCTCAATTCCATTTCCCAACCTTTTATGGAATTGGGATCTAGATCATCCTCATGTCCATGTATTGCTCTGAGATTTGGAACATAAATTACAAGAGGTTTTTCTATGACATTTGTGATCATTTCCTCTCTCCTCTTTACATTATATTTTTTGGCTTCCCAAGGTATATAATTTAAAGTGAAGCTAGAGCTAGGATGAAAGGGGTAGTTGACTGGTGTTTAGGAAAATAGTATACCTATGCCAAATTATATGGCATTACAGGAGCCCCTCATCTTTTTCCATACTGTGTCCTAGATTTCCTTTTAATGAGAGAAATGTCCTATCAAAACATAAGAACAGGGATTACTTCCTTTCTCATGAAAAATAGTAAAAAACGTTGGCCTCCATTTCATATGCACATAAGAAACTATAGTCTATTGAATGAACAACATGCTAGAAAATAATCAGAATCTCTGCGATATTTATGTTTATTCTTGGGAAGGGAAAAAGGACATGACCCACGTGAGATGGAAGTGATTCATGTTATATATATGGGTCTTAATAATTCTAATATTCATGTGGTAGATTTTGATGAAGAAAGGTTCAAAGGAGTTTTCTTTTATGAAGAGGTATTACAGAAATTGCCTGATGATGCTACCAGGAAATAAATCCAAGTCGAACAAGAAGAAATGAATAAGTTTCATCAGGACCAATTTCTAATATTTTTTCAAGAGGATCAAGATAAATTAATCACCAAAGAGAAATAAAAAATCAAGAAAGTTGAGGAAATGGAGCAAAAAAGGATGAAAGATGACGTGGAGTATGACAGAAGACAAGTCAAGGTAGAATATAAAAGGAAAGTTGAGGAATCCAAGGCATTGAGAAAAGAAAGTGAAAAAGAAACAATTGAAGAAAAGGAAAAAAGACTCATTGAAGAAGTTGAGGCTCGGAAAAGAGTAAATGAAAGAGCAACAGCTGAGGAAGAAGCTAAAAGAAAGGCAGATGAGAAAATGGAGTAGTAGGAGAAAAATGAATTAAGTGAAACCTCGGGCATCCTATTGACTCCTAATATAGGCATAATGAACATTTTTCCCCATGAATACACCCCCCTTAATTCATCCCAAGTAATACCACCTTTTCCTCACAAATTTTGAGCTTTGAAGGTGTTGTTGAGGATGTTGGAGACTATTATTATGATGATAGGACTAAGCGCATTAAGAAAAGATCGAACAAAATGAAAAGGAGAGATTCTAAAAAATCCAGGTCATTTATAAGAAGAGTTATTGAATGGAAAGTTGAGCTTGACCCAGAAGAGAATAACATACAAGCATCGTTTTCTCTCCATGCATTTGTTAGTTTGAATGATTCATCCATCCTTAAGCTTACCACTTCCTTAAGTGTAGCCTGAACCAGAATCACCAAGCTGGAGACAGAGTTGAAGGCTAGGAAGGATAAAATCTATGAAAAATTCCTAAAACCTATTGAGCAAAATGACAAATTGCACAAGGAAGAAATTGAGAAAATTGTGCAAGATGTAAGGGATGAGTTGAATTCAGAATTTGAAAGATCCACTAGGGTTTCTGATAATTTCAAGACAAAAGAACTCAAAAGAGAATTGAAAACCTAGAAGGATGAATTTAATGTTGAATTTAATAAAAAATAATAGTTGGAACGGGACACCGATTTGAAATACTTGAAATCTACAAAGATAAAGCTTTATGAAGAAATTTAACATATCAAGAGGGAGCATGCAAAAGAGATATCTCTTCTGTAAACTGAGTTAGGAAAAACCAAATGTTTTATTGAAAAAAAAAAGCCTTCAAATAAAGGGATTGGAATAGGAAAATGAAAATCTTAAAGAAGTCCTAGAAGAAAATATGGAAAATACTCAGGCTTTAGAGGTCATCAAAGCATATGCAATAGAATTGAATTAAAAACTTAGATCTCAGTAGAAAGAATGTTTATTCCTTATAAATGATATTTAGTTAGATCAGGCCGACCAATTGAGACTTAAATACCAAATAGTTTTAATCAAGGATCAGTACCAAAAGTAAATTAATTGCTTCGACATGATCATCAATTAGCAAGGAATGTACAAAAATCCCCTAGCTACATTGCCATGTTATTCTAGAAAAGAAAGGATAAAATACCAATTATTCTTCGATACTTGGAATCCCCTGTTAGAATATATACAAGTCATCCAAAAGACAACATCTAAGTCATGAAAATGGCTATGGAATAGTTTAGATGATCTCCTTGAAGAATTCAGGATGCAGTTGATTCCCCCCACTAATGGAGCAACACATGCCAAAATCAGGATAGTCGAGGTGGATGATCATGGGGGGAACAGAAAATTGAATATTGAATATTTAACTAAATTAAATATAGAATGCCTGGAATAACATCTATTAAAACATGTCAAGTTAATCACTATCATCCATGATTTTGTTAAACACACAACACAAGAACTAAAGCAAGAAGTTTCCACCAAGTTTTGTGACAGAGAATTGGATATTGAAAATATGCAGTCATAGAAATTAAAGAATATCATGTAAAATTATTTTCTATGGAAGGAATATCGGGACTGGATGCAAATGCATAACAACCCATAATGATTCCAGTTTTCATAATTTCTCCACCTATCTCATCTTTTTTGCTTGTAATCCTAATGAGGATATGAGTGTAAAGAGTTTCTTTTTGTAATTTTTTTTTTACTTATGATGGAATATCAAGAATGTAAATAGTCATTGAATAATTATAAAAGGAATGAATATAAATGAGAGAGGGATTTTGCACTTGCATTGTATCAGGATAGTACTACTACTATATGTGAATTTGAACAAAAGACACTTTGAAGATATTGGTACAAATGTGTATGAATGAGACTATTTTGTTTATGCATATTTATTTCTATGATTGTGTGGATTTTAGTTATATAAAATAGTTCTAGACTAATTTCTATATGTCCATTGTTTCCATTATTTTCATACTAAGTGTATCAATAATAGAATAAATTGGTGAACCAATTATTTGTATCTGACTTATTGTATTGTTAAGTTTATTTATTTCTTGCTTCCATGAAGTAATTCTTTGCAAGTGATATTATGTTTAAATTCACTTGTTTTTTATAGCTTTCTCTTGATTAGGATATGATAGGATAGAATAGGAATGCATCTTAGGACAGTAATTAATCATTTTAGTCTAGTTTGGTTCTTTAGAATTTTAATTCATCTAAAAAACATTTTGTTCTCATATTCATATTTAGATAATTAGTTTAGATAGACAACCAGTCCAATATTCCAGTGGAAAACACAATCCCAAAAGAGAGTGGGTCTAATTAGGAATTTCCATCATGCATTCTCCTTTAATTTCTTGAACGGGTCTTTTCAAACCCATCAACAAAAATGGTACTAGAAGGAGGGCCATCGAACTAAATGGATGCAAAGAAATCTCAAATCCCTACCCGTTCTACTTGCTTGTTAACACAACTCATCCTAGTGATTTTTATCAACCTCACCTTGATCATGATTTGTACCTCCCATCATATTCCATTAACACGCCTGCGCAAACCACTTCTCAGCGTATTCATTATCATTCTGAACCTATATTTTCTTCACCATGACCCCATATCCTGACCATTCTAGAGATTGACATCATAGTTAGACAACCTCGTGAATGCACTAAGTGTGTTCTAACTAGAAAGTGGAGTAGGTAGGCTAGCTAGCTCCTCATTGACTATTCATTACCTCAGGGTCAGGAGAACCTACCTAGAGAGGACCCATTCTTTTCCCACTATTTCACTTACCAGGAAAACCCTGACATTGGAACCATAAAGTATGATATACCTTCAAATCTTAATGATTTCACAAAACCCTCTGATTTCGAACTCGAAAATTTCCTACTCGATGTTGGTGGTGGTATTCCTCCCTCACTGCCAAAATCTCCCCCTCTCACACCAAGAGGTGAATCAAAAGATAATTATGAAGAAGAAGAAAAATCTCAAAGTGATTATGAAGGAGAAGGGAACTTAAAGTTTGTCCTATATAATCCACAAGTCATGGTTGGAAACAACACAAACCCTCAAACTTATAAACCTTGGTTAATATCGGACGTTGTCATAATACTTGAAGTACTCCATGACCTTCCTAATCACCACAAAATGTTTCTCCCTAAGTTTGAATGAGAGAAGAAATATTTAGTCGAGGACCATGTTAAGAAGTTCCTATTGGCCATAAAGCTACAAAACATTCGACATGAGGATGTTGTATGTAGGTTATTCCCTCATACTTTTGAGAACATAGCCACCACATGGTTCTACTCCCTAGATGAATCCTTTATTACTAGTTGGAAAATATTCAAGACTATTTTCCTTAAGAAATTTTGGGAAGATAAAATGTCAGCTACCTTGGTCTTAGATATTTCAAGAATAAAAATGGATACCAATGAAAAGGTTAAATATTTCAATCAATGTTTTTTCTCCTTACTTAAATTGATCCCTCGGGCTTCCAAACATGTCGAAGATATTACAATTGAATTTTACACTTCAAATTTTCCCATGCTTATAAAAAATGCAGAGAAATCTACCTTGGAAGCAACTTTTCAAGAGGCCCTAAAAATTGAAACAAATAAGTTTAGTCTAAAGTGAAACCCAAGGGATGAATCCTCTAAAGATAAAGCCAAAACTAAAGCCAAATACCTTGTTACCAATTCTTTGGAAGAAAGTAAAGTTATTGATTCTATGGATATAGAATCCCTCTAAAGAATTGTTAAGAAATTGTCTAATGAGCTGATTGATTTGAAGAAACACAATAGGGAAGGATCTTCTAATACCTAGAATTTTTTAAAATTTCCATCTAAGAAAGATAAGAGCACTCCTCCAGTCAACAAAATAACTCCATCATCATCAGAAAGGATTAATATGGAAGACATTGTTCAATCCCTACAGCATTGGGCCACTGAAAATCTAACTAAATCTAAATATGGAGAAGAATATGAAAAGGAAAAATTGGAACAAACCCAAGAATTAGATGAATTACCTGAGCAACAAATGAATTCATTTTCAGACATTGCATATGGAGTGGAAGAAGAAGGAGGAACAAAATAAATACATATTTCGTAGAATGTTGTAACCACTAGAAGTGCAAGCAACAAGGCTTCCTCGGAAACCCCTACTCCTTCTGAACGTCCTAAAAATTCTCCTCACACACAGAAAACACCAAATACTCCTTCCAAAATGATTATTTCTGATAATTCTTCCACAAAGATAGAATATGATTTCTTGGAAGACTTGAAAAGAACTAAGGCAATATTTCTCTATTCGTTCTTATGAAGCTTCCTTAAATTCAGGATAATTTCATCAATACACTTCAAGGTAAAAATACCAAAATTCTAAAGAAATAAATGTGGGAGTTAAGAAAGATACAAGTAAGTCTTCCCCATATGACAATACCCATACACCTAGAAGTTAGGTAGTTGTGAACAATTCCTTATCAGGGAAAAGGTCATGATCCACCACTCCACCTTTTCTGGTTACTTTCAATATTTTTAATAGGAATGTGCATAATTGTATGATGGATTATGGTACCTCTTCAAATGTGATGCCTTTTAAAGTATGTGAAAAACTTAACGCCAAGCCTAAACAATGTGACATTCAAATTATACAGCTTGATAGAACCAAAGTTAAATTGATAGGGGAATTGAAAAATGGTTTAATGAGAGTGTCTTCAAACCCTAAGATACATCAAACTATTGACATCATAGTTGTGGATATACCTGACACCTATGGACTGCCCTTGAGTAGAAACTGGTTTTCTACAATTAAAGGGTATTTTTCCATAGGATGGTCACACCTTTGGCTACCCTATAATGGAAATCCCAACTAGATCAATATCGATAGAGAAGGACACATGAAACATGTGGTGATATACCTAAATGACTCAAACGAGCCTGTATTTTTTGGTCATTTTTTTCTAGGTAATTATTCATGTGATTCATTCTTTGGAAATTAATGTGTTGAGACCTCATCCTATGTGGAATCAAAAAAACAATGTGAAATCCTTCATTGCACTCAGATTGTCGAGCCCCACTATAATATAACACATGTAAATAGTCAGGAAAATGTACAGTCTAACTTAATATGTATAGATAAGTTAGAATTTTTTTGTCAATGTACTAACCACACTAATATTGAAACAAAATAAAATCCCAAGTCCATCCATAATCTAAAAAGAGACCCTAATATGTGGACTTTGTTTTTTAATGGGTCAAATTATATTGAAGGTACAGTTGTTGGTTTCATTCTAAAAGACACAAATGGAAAGAAAGTCATGATAACATGTAGGCTAGAATTCCAATACACAAATAATATTGTTGAATATGAAGCCCTTCTACAAGGATTAAGGAAAGAAATTGACTTAGAAACCAAGAGGATAAAGGTATTTGGTGACTCTGAGATAGTCAGAAGGAAGGTAAGAAACAACATGCATTGTCTGTCCAATCATCTTAAACACTACCAACATTAGGTATGGGAATTGATCAAGTCATTTGATGCATTTAATATCAGTCATGTCCCTTTCTCTTTAAATTTTGATGTTGATTTATTAGATAATGTAGCTTCCAGGATTATTCCTTCTGTGAACTTATTAACTTATACATTTTCTATGGAACTGATTTACATACCTTTGATACTGCATAATGTAACCAATTGGAGGGTCTTTGATCATGAGAAGCAGGTCATAATTTTCTTACACCTGGACGACACCTTAAAAGACTCCATAATTGAGGAAGATCGACACGATAGAGAATCAATGCAGATGTTTCAGGCCCAATCAATCAATCAATAGAGAAAAAACAACCAATCTAGATACAAAATGTTAGCGCTAGAAGTTTCTCCCGGACTGCTCAAGTACAGGACTAGCACAACATGAATAAAATGTTTGATTGGATAATTTGGGTTTTAGGGAACATTGAGAGTGGTAAAATTAATCAATAAAGAAATGAAACCATTGGGCATGGAGTCTATGAAATCTAACAATCTTGACTTAACATCCTATGGGCATCAGTTATGAGATCAAATAAGTGTGAATCAAGAAATCAGGACAAACACAAAGTGTAGCTAAGGATGAAAAGAAACCTGCTTCTAGTCACTACAAGAAGAATATGTGATAGTTAGAAAACCTTTCAAAACATCACAGAATAAAAAAGAAGTGTATGTGGAAGTTTTTGTAATAATCCTTATCATAACTTCCTCAACACAAACCATGTTCATACAATCCTTATACAAACAGAACACATCCATTAAGAGGAAAATAGAAGGAATATGATAACACGTAAGGAAAAAGACTAACTGATAAAAAAATATTATTCATCATCTTATATATTTGCATAAAAAACTAAGACAAGTCTTTGAGGAAAACATAGAGCTATCATGCCCTACGGCTCATTATCATTTCTTGAAAACCATACAATAGACCTCTCAGGTCTCTCCTCTCGTTTTCTCTCCTTCTCGTGAATACAACCCCCCTACCATCTTGTACAATGAATATATATCCATATAGGTCCTTTCCATCTCACCTATTCGAACTCCAGCCCCTTTCCCAAAATAGAAACAACTACAAACAAAAAATGACACGTTTTAACTAATTTCCTACTTTTCAGGTGGCAAAATTATGAAAAATAGGCTTCCAAACTCCACTTGTAATTATAAAAACATAATGGTTGTGTAAAATATGAGAATGGTTTTTGTATATAAGCTTATTATGAACAAAAAACTCTCTCATTTTCTTTAAATTAATCTCTAGCTGGCCGCAACAGGTGTCGTAAAATGTCTCAAACAGGAAATCATGAAAACTGAAAAACATAGGGCTCAAAGATTTTTTCGAATCTCCCAATCCATGACACCTGTGTGAAAAATTAAAGAGGTTAATTTTCTTGGGTATATGCTTGACAATAAACTCCTTTGGATTTTTTAAAATTCATCTTATTTCACCCGAAAATTCTCTTGGAAGTCAACTGGGCAAAAATGTCAGTTCAGCAGTCTTAAAATAGAGTTTCAGCAGCACGTTCCGTAGCACCACTTCTATGTCAATTAACTCTCTAACCATAGCAGATTTTGAAAAAATGAGAGAGGTTTTTATTATTTGTTATGTTATGAAAAATAACCTCCTCCATGTTTCAGAAATACCTTCTCATTTGTTCATAATCCAAATTTTAAGTTAGTCACTCAAAACTGGTAGAAGCGTCCTTGCAAAATAACTCTGCACAATTTAGTTTCTGCCAGAATTTTGGTAGCAAATTTAGGTAGCGCAACTCTGGTGTGTCTCTGTGAAAAATTTGTCTTTGCAAGAAATTTGGTAACGCCCACTTATGTGTTCTGTCAAACTTTAGGTATCACCATCATAATATGCAACACCTTCACTTGAACATGTGCAAAATGGGTAGCAACCTTGGGTATTAGCAGCACCATTAGTCTTAGGCGATTCGACAACATTATAGGTAGCATACTCGTGGAACATCAAAATAGACTATTCCATAGTGCCATAGCGCTACAGAATGTCTATGGTACTACTGTTGAAGGGATTAATTCTTTGCAAAAACCCAAAACTCTGAACAGTAAGTACTAGAAGTTTGTATAGCTTGTATAGGTTATTTAGTTGCTCTAGGAGAGGCAGGCCTCTTCTAGCTGCAAATTCTTGTGCTATCACAAAACATCCCCAAAAGTGTGATAAGACTGGGAAAACTCTATGACTTTCAAGACACATTTAAGAAGGTGACAAATTACAATACTAACACCTCATCAATGCAATTTGAAGTGATAAATTTGGGATCTGAGAAAATACCCCAGACCATCAACTTGGGAAAGAAATGTTCCCTTGAAGAAAGACAATAATTCATCAAGTTGTTTATAGAATACAAAGACATATGACACAAAGACTATTTAGCATGTTATTCCAATGAAGCTACAAACCAAGCCTTTTTAGTAGAAGTTGAGGAAGATGCACTTGAGCTTAGAACCACAAGTAAAAGCCAAGCTTAATAAGCTATTAGATGTTAGACTAATATCTCCAGTTAGGCATACCCAATGGATCTCGAATACTGTACATGTAAGGAAGAAAAAGGGAGATATATGACTCTGTGTCTATTTCAGAAATTTCAATAAAGCTTCAGAGAAAGACAATTATACAATGTCTCCAATGGTTAAAATCTTGCAATGTGTATCTGGTTCCAAAATTCTCTCACTACTGGATGGTTTTTCTGGTTACAACCAATTTCATGTTTCCCATGTTGATCAACTAAAAACTACTTTTAGGGCTAGATGGTAAACATATGCATACAAAAAAATACCATTCGGCCTTATCAATGTTGGGGAAACCATTCAAAGAGCAATGGACATTGCTTTTAGTGGCCTCATAGGAGACTGTGTAGTAATCTATTTGGATGACATCACTGTCATCTCTAGAGACAAAAATGATCATATAGCCCATTTGAGAAGAGTATTCAATAGATGTAGGAAGTATGGTATATCTCTCAATCCAAAAACAAATGTTTTCACAGTTGATGAAGGCATACATTTAGGGTTCATTTTTTCCAAACATGGTATGGGAATTGAACCTGAAAGGACTAAAGCGATTGTTGAAATTCCTCCTCCTCATAACAAAACATCGATGCAGTCTTTTCTAAGGAAGATTAATTTTGTGAGGATATTTGTCCCAAGCTTCGCTAAAAAAATGAAACCCCTCCGAGATGTGATAAAAAAAAAAAACATAGAATTTAAATGGGGGTCTAAATAAAAGGAGTATTTTGAAAGAATCAAAGAAAAAATAGTACATGCGCTTGCATTGTTAAGACCACATTTTAGTCAAGTGTTTATACTCTATACATTTTCCTCAAACATCACATTTGTAGTTATTCTAACGTAGAAAAACCAAGAAGAGGATGAATTTATTGTCGCCTTTATGAGTTCATGATTACAAGGAGAAGAATTGGACTACCCTGAAGTAGATAAAAACTCCTTTGTTATGTTAAAAGATATAAAAAAATTCAAACCTTACCTGATAAATTAAAAAACCAAGGTAATTTTACCTTATCATCTTGTAATAAATCTACTAATACAAAAGGATTTGTGGGATAAAAGAGCTAATTGGATAATAGCCTTACAAGAGTATGATCTCTAAATTAAGTCTGTTAAAATCATCAAAGGTCAGGTATTATGAAAACTAGTTGTTGAATTAGTAAGTGTAACATACCCAGCCACCCACAGGTCGGGTATGCTACCTGGAATCCCACCCTCGGACTTCTTTCTCTTATAGATACCTTCTTTAGTCATTAAGGATGAATAAGATAATAGATTTAACAACATGCACAACAATATCCAGCAAGCATGCATAATATAAAGATTACGTTAAACGATAATTAAATATACATAGCGGAAATACATTCATACACATGTAGATGATAATTAAATTACATAGCGTAAATACATTCATACATAAGTATGGATATCATGACAGAGAGAACTTATCTTTATGAATATGACACCGACTGGCTACAGACAAAGGACGTTCCACCCAACCATAGACATTGTTGCTCCAAATCTCAATAGCAGTGTCAGCCCCGAGCCAGGGCTATGAATCCACAAGGATGGTTCCAGAGTGTACTTGGGTTCCCAAACCATTCATTTCTCAAGCTCTTACATGTTTCCCGACACCCACAACAATACAAGTACCCATCTCTCTTCTACCTAGCTTGTGCCACCCAAGAGAGTGGACCTCCACTCTTATCTACCATGCAGTCCCTCAAGTAGTCCTTCTCCTTCCTGCTAGGGATTCCAGCACAACTGGTCCAAAATCTCAATGCTGGAACTCTCAGGACTCAAATTTGTGGGTAAAACAGGGCACAGACCAATGAATTTCAGACATGTAGGCCCCCGGTCACAGTTGGATCACACCAGCGACCACTACAACCAACTATCCTGTGGTTGATTCTTCAACAACTCCATTTCCTTTCACTTTTCCAACCAAGACGTAGGTGAGGATGGGTCGATGAATGGGTCAGGGAGTGCATGGGAGTGTGTGAGGGAAGAATGAGTGAGTGAACGGGAAATCAGTGACCAAGTCATCAGTCCAACCCCCCCATCAGACCAGAGGTGGGTTTAAGTAACCTTGTGGGGAAAACAAGAACCTCCTGGCCTTCCCCAAGAAGTTCATGTAACCAATCCCCTCCCTTAGAAAAAAAGGGTAATAAGAAAATAGGAATAACACTTAGTCCCTCATGATCCCCCTCTTGTGGAATATTAGGCCCCTATAACTCTAGTCCTTGCCTGTCTAACAACCAACGATGTGTTTATTATTATTAATGATAAAAAAATTACATTTCTTGGGTATATTGGCCCTCCAATAATTGTCTGGGCACTCTGGCCTCTCAGCATTGCAACAATACATTATTTAAAATGGGGGTTCAAAACCTGGGGTGTTACATCCCCTCCCCCTTATTTTGTCACTGACCTCAGTGCATATACAAAACATAGATCAAAATCTCAAATTTATTCAAAAAGCTATGGGTACTCTGCCTGCATGGCATCTTCATGCTCCTAGGTATATTCTTCAAGACCATAGTAGGTCCATTGAACTTTTACCAGTTCTATAACTCGATTTCGGAGCATTTTGACTTTTTTGTCCAATACCCACACTAGCTGAACCTGAAAGTCTCCCTCCATCTCTACCTGAATCAGATGCCAATCAATAAAATGATTAGGATCATGTACATATTTCTTTAGTAAAGATACATGAAATACATTATGCACATGCATGGAAGCAAGAAATGCAAGCATGTATGCAAATGGCCCTATTTTGTCCAATATTTCAAATGGACCACAGAATCTGGCTGCCAGCTTTGTACAACTACCCAATTTCAAAGAGCTTTTCTTGGGCTTCACTTTCAAAAGTACATGCTCCCCTACTTTAAATATCTAACTATCTTGTTCTTGTCTGCATAAACTTTTTGTCTATCTTGAGCTGCCTTTAAATTCTTATTAATCTTGACCACCTATTCTTCCATGTCCTTGAGAAACTTCGGCCCAAGTACCACCCTATCTCCTGGGTTGTCCCATCTCACTGGATTAATGTATTTCCTACCATACAAGGCTTCAAATGGGCTAATTCTCAATGAATCTTGATACCCATTGTTATATGCAAAATCACCCAAGTGTAAGTAATCTTCCCACTTAGATGATTTATCCATCACATACATTCTCAGCATGTCTTCAATTATTCGATTTACCCTCTCTGTTTTCCCATCTGTCTGGGGATGATATGATGTGCTAAAGTTTATATTTGTGCCAAATCCTTTAAATAATCCCCTCCAGAAATTGGAGGTAAACTTTGTATCTCTGTCCGAGATGATAGTCCTAGGTATCCCATGCAACCTAAAAATTTCCTTCATGAAAATCTCTGCAATATTAGTTGTTGTATGCATTGTCTTCACAGGCACAAAATGAGAAGCCTTTGTTAATTTTTCAACTACCACCATGATTGAATCATGTTTCTTATTTGTTCTGGGTAATCCTATGATGAAATCCATGGTGATCACTTCCCATTTCTTCTCTGGGATCGGAAATGGTTGCAGCAAACCTCCTAGGTGCCCATAATCAACCTTCACCTTTTGACATTCCATACATTGAGCGATGTAATGAGAAACATCCTTCTTCATTCCTGGCCAAAAGAACTGGCTTCTTACTACTGTAATTGTTTTCTAGTAACCTGGATGTCCATCATAAGGAACATCATGCATTTCCTTCATAACCAAATTCCTCAGTTCTCCAGGACTAGGAACATAGATTCTATTTTTATGCATGAGTAATCCATCTTCCTTTATCTCGTACTCCTTTACTTTTTGTTGTACATTTTCCTTTACCTGTAGGTAATGTTGATTTGTAACAAGACCATCTAAAATTATGCTCTTCAAGTCTGAATAATGCATACTGACAATAGTAGCATGCATGAGATGCACTCTTATACTAAGTGCATTGGCAACTTTATTCTCCTTTCCCTTGATATGCTTGATATCAAAGTCATATTCACTTAAAAATTCCAGCCATCTTGTTTTACTGGCATTCAAGGTCGATTGTTCAAAAAGATACTTCATGTCAATGTCGTCTGTCCTTAATTCGAATTTCTTCCCCATGAGATAATGCCTCCACATCCTCAAGGCATGAACAATGGTAGCAAGTTCCAAGTCATGCGTGGCATAGTTCCTCTCATGCTCCTTAAGCTTTCTGGACTCATATCCAATGACATGTCCATTTTGCATGAGTAATCCCCCAAGTCTTTCCTTACAAGCTTCTATACATACCACAAAAATTTCATTTGGGTTAGCAATCTTTAACACAGGTGCACTAGTAAGTAATTCCTTCAATAGATTAAAATTATTTTCACACTTGAGTGTCCATTCAAATTTAGTCCCCTTCTTTTGCAAATAAGTGATGGGATGAGAAATCTTAGAGAACCCTACTATGAACCTTTTGTAGTAGCCGGCTAATCCCATAAAAAATCTTACGTCTGACACATTTCTGGGTGTTGGCCATCCTCTAATGGCTTCAATATTCTTTGGATCTACTACTATGCCCTGTGCTGAAATAATGTGTCCCAAGTAATGGATCTTATTTTGATAAAAAGAACACTTACTCAACTTGGCATACAACCGATGTTCTCTCAGTACCTGCAACACCAATCTCAAGTGATGTTCATGCTCCTCTTCAGACTTAGAATATATAAGTATGTCATCCAAGAATACTATGACAAACTTGTCCAAATAATTTCTGAATATGCCATTCATTAAGCACATGAAGACAACTGGTGCATTGATCAATCCAAACGACACCACTACAAATTCATAATTCCCATACTTGGTCCTAAAGGTTGTCTTATGAATGTCTTCTTCCTTGATTCTTACCTGATGGTATCCTACCCTC
>ML777034.1:1712944-1725996 GCA_009831015.1 Picea engelmannii | reverse complement strand
AGGAGACATTTTCATTTTGAATCATCTTGTACTTGAACATTTAAGTGGGGTAAAAGGAGGTTTCCCCCTCGAAGAGGCTTATTATCTGAAATTATCTCTTTTTCAAGGCATTGAGTACTTTTCCTGAGGTTTTTCTATGCTATGTTGATGTTTGGTTCTTAACATGGTACCCCTTCGATTGGTATTGCATCATACATGATTTGTACACACCTATCACTCCTACATATCGTTAGGTATATAGGGAGTCCCCTAGGTATCCCAAAACTATTCCTAGATCAGTTGATCTACTCCCTGAATTCTATAGTGACACCGAGAACAACATTCAAGAAGACACTCTCTAGTACCTGGGTAATTGGGTAGTATGAATAAGGGTACAATCGAGCCTCTTCAGTTGGTCATATTGGGATGAGTACTACTATTAGACCCCACACGTATATCAAAGAGCTATAACATAGGGGAAACCATTGTTTGTAGGAGCCCTGGAAACCCTAACCATTGGGAAAGGAGCATAACAAAAAAGGAACTGAAGAGATTTATTGCCGCACATCACTGCCTCCTTCATTTTGGTTTCCAAATTCCTACACAATTTTTCTTGTTAAAAATTTGAGCAATTTTTATGTAGTATTCTTTAGTCCATCATATAAATCTACATTAGTAAAAAAAAAAAAGTATAATGGTATTTTCGTTACCCTTATTTGGGACCTATCCCATTGGATTCCTTTCTTCGCCCTGATCATCATGATACTTATCATTTTTAAGGACTTTTTTTCATAGACCTTGTTGAAACAAAGTTTATTTTTTCCTATCCTTGAAAACTAAAGCTTCATCTTTTCCTAAATCGTGGAGCCGCCCTTAATCAAAAGGGAAATCTGAGCTTTCCATTCCTTTTCGGGTTTTCGAGATTCAATTTTTCTCGAAGTATGATTTTCAACTATCTTATTTTCCCAGTGCTGAAGCCCCAAAAATGTTTAACATATTAAAAAAGTTAAAAGGGGGGAGAAATAAAAGTTACCTTTTCCGTCGCTTTCCATAAAGCACTCTTTAAACCCATAACTATTTAATTTCGAAACGTAATTATCTTTCCCTTAATCTTTAGCGATTCGTATTTTTTCTTTCTACTAAAATGCTTTCGAACTCTCAATCATCAAACTCCCGATCCTCACTTTTCCAAAAAAGTTAAAAGCATAATTAATTATTAACCTGTATTAATTAAATCCCTAATATGTGTCTTAGCGCCTCACTAATCTCATCACAATTTCGCGACCCAGGGATTTCTTATGACTTATCCCCTCACGCTAGGATCCCCAATGTTCCAAAACGCGAAATCGCATTTTCTCTAAACAAGGTTTAATATTAAGATTAATTCATTTTTAAAACAGGATTAGTGATAATTAAACCACCTTTCGCATTT
Source organism: Picea engelmannii (assembly GCA_009831015.1). Classification (NCBI taxonomy): domain Eukaryota; kingdom Viridiplantae; phylum Streptophyta; class Pinopsida; order Pinales; family Pinaceae; genus Picea; species Picea engelmannii. Next base: position 1,724,585 of record ML777034.1, on the reverse strand, counting down.
TGGGAATTGAGGAAGGCAGTGTTTTTTGGAACGCCAGTTCCAAAATCGTCGATATATGGAAGCATTAATAACGGATAAATGAATAAATTTTCGACACAAAAGCGTATCTCCAGGCATATATTTCCATTTAAAATAACTAATTTTTCATCGTTTGTGTCTGTACACTCGTTATAACACGAAATTGAAAGTTAATAAAGTCTTATATTTCGAACTTCATAGTTATTCTTTACATCTGCAACAAGTCACGTTTACCTAGTTTCCTCTATAAACAGGTTTCTAATCTAGCATAGGTATCCCGACACCTAAGAAGGCACCCAAGAAAAGTGACGAAATTGCAGAAAGATTGAGTCCAGACGAAGACGTTATATCTGATACAACACCGCATGCCATCGATTCCATAAAATCCTGGAGGCGGATTTTCAAGACTCTGGATTATGAAATAAAAAATTTCCCTCATGACAGTACCATTTTCAAGGCAACCTAACGTCGAAATCGATCTTTCAGATCAAAATAGCATCACCCTAAATTTATTTAACACCATTTTACAAACAACTAGTAATTGGGTTGAGTTAGAACGTTCATGGGCTGCAATTGAGAGAGATATCAACATTCAAGAAAACTGGGAATTTAGACAGAGATAGTTGAGAAACCAACTTTAGTCCTTATCTTTTAAATAATTTTCCTTTCTGTCCTCTGTTCCTCTATCTTTCATATTCCTTGATGGTATAATTTAGAGCCTTAAAGTATAAACTCAGGAACAACATATTTTTGGCGTTGTTGCCGGGGAGCGGAGTAACGAAGCTTTTTCTCTGGGAAGAACAACATTGACACTTTCCATATTTGGTAGTGAACAAAGTTTGGAAACCTTCTAGGATACCTTTATCTTTCACTTGGGGACTCCACACTGTTTAAACTAGATCTTAACCAGAAGAATACTAGGAAGAGTCCAGACGACAAGCAAATTTTGCCTTCTTCCAACCCAGAAAAAATTCTAAAATCAAGAAAGTTATTTCGGTAGTCTGCCTTATCGATGAATAAATATTATCAACTTAAATTCACACAGACTGAATCTGAATATCAACACGACAAACCAAGTATTCCATCCCCTAACAGGGAATACTCCGCTAATAAAGTTACAACCCCGGAATCAAATCTCATTCTGCCTGTTTTTGAGACCAAAGCTTTCTCGGTCATTTCCCATATCAATAGAAAATGAAGGTCTACCTCACTTCCTGTTGTGACCGAATCCCCCTCGCTTCTCGAGGTTCATTTTCCTACCTCTCAAAACTCAAACAATTATCCCATATATATTGATTCAACTTATGTTGATTCTCTTACATATTCACCCTGTGATTCTGAAGGAACCAACCCACATTCCCCAAGCTCCTTTTTCTCAAGTTTCATCCCCGCTGATAACCAAATTCTTGAAACCCTTCCTTATAACCCCCAAACTTTTACTGCTAAAGCCACAATGGACGCGACTGGAGCTGGTGGGGCAGGAGGTGCTTCCGCAGGTGGTCCAGGAGGAGGGGTAGGCGGCCAAGCACTACCTCTTCGGATATTTGCAAAGCTTGCTGCAAGATATGCTCCTCTGGTTCTACCGGTCCCTCTCCATGATTTACCGAAAAATTACATGAAAAAACTGCCTAAGTTCACAGGAGAGGGAGATTTAATTGCAACTGAGCATATAAATTTTTTCGATCAATTTGCCAACATTCTGGTATTGGAACATGAAGATGTTTACTCCAGACTGTTGGTTCAAACCTTTGAATGGACAATGAGAACTTGGTTTCGAAGCCTAGCATCCAGATCTATACCTTCATACGATGAACTCGAAAACACTTTTATCAGACAATGGGGTGAGCGAAAAGACCATCTTTATTATCTAACCGAATTCAAAGATCTTCGAAAGAAAAACTTTGAATCAGTCCTTGAGTTTACCCAATGATTCAATAAATTATATAATAATATCCCAACCGAGGTTAAACCCTCACAACTTGCAACGAAGGTGACTTTCGCTGGAGCTTTTGACCCCGACTTCGCCCTTTTATTAAAGGAGAGAAGATCAGTTGATCTTAACAAGATGCAAGACGATGCCTTGGAAATCGAATCTAACATGATGGCATCAGGAAAGATGAAAACCAAATTCGAGACTGGAAACAAAGAAATAAGGAGATACAGGGAGCAAGGAGGACCCTCTGGATCAGGGAGATCCTCAGAAGATAAAATGGATGATATGGATAGAATCATCAAAGAATTGCCAAACAAAATATCGAGATTGAAACTTGATCAAGATAAAAATGAACATTACCTTAGAAAAGAATTCAGGAAGAGCCCTAATCCTTAAAACCACCAAAAAAAGATTAAGCATGAAGATCAAAAAATCCAAACTCCTTTTAAAAGAAAAAACTTTATAGGAGGGAAAGACTTGGAGGATTTCGAAGAGTTAGAAGAGGATATGAACAATCTTGGCGAAGACTAATTACAACCTTATATAACAAGACACAATTATGAAAAGTCTTTGACTACAGAATATAGGACTGAGAGTAACAAGAATAGTAGTGTTTTTGAAGATTTGATTTATCAAAGAGTAACGGATGGTATAATGGCCGAGATCCACTAGGAATACAACCTGAGACCTAGAAAATTAGTTTCCACAACCGGTCTAGTTAAAAAGATACTACTGAGGGTTGAAACTGACCAAGCATCTTCAAAAAACACTGAAAAACAGAGTGCTAACATACAGACTATCAAAACAAAGACAACAGAGACCTCACCCTTAAGCGCACCGCAAATAAACACCCCTGTTACCGAAACGAAGGCTCTTCAACCCAGGAAAGAAGAAAGGAAAGGGCTAGAAACTCAAATTGTGGAAACTGACAAAACCATTGGAAGTTTTAACCTAGAGAATGAGATCAATAAGATCAAAATCCCTATCCCCCTCGTTGAACTGGCTAAGAACCTGATATACCGGAAACAAATTGCTAAAATTACTAGTTTTTTGGAAAATGAAAGTCAGGACGATGCCATTAACTTAGAAGATGATAAGACTAACATAATTTTTGACCCACATTTCAAATGTGCTAGAGACGCCATTGCCCCTTTCTACATCACTTTGACAGTTTTGGATCATCTTCTCCATAACTGCATGTTAGATTCTGGGGCCTCTCACAATGTGATGCCTAAAGAAATCATGGACAGACTCGGCCTAGAAATCACCATACCTTATGGAGATTTGTGTTTGTTCGACTCAAGGAAAGTCAAGTGTATAGGCATGATAAAAGACTTAGTCGTAAATCTCGCACAGATACCTACAAAAAGTGTTTTAATGGATGTAGTTGTCGCAGATATAACTCCGAAGTATGGCATGCTCTTGTCTCAATCCTGGGGTACTAAACTTGGAGGTTATCTTCAACTTGATATGGCATACGCAATAATTCCAATTTTCGGAGGCCAGTTAACACGATTGTACAGGGAAACCAGATTAGCGTTTACGGTTAGTGATCCTCTCATCCCAAATAATTACCCTGTATATATTGCTAATCAGGATTTAGGTAATTGTATATTATCTATAGATGATGATGTTGATGCATGTGTAGAAGAAAATTGTATAGGAAATAAAAAAAAAAGAACAAATAGACAAGATGTATATAGCAATGGTGTTTGGAAAATGTTTTTTGACGACGCCTCATCTTATCTTGGAGCTGGGGCTGGAGTAATTTTTGTAGCACTTGATAACCAATTTGTTATCCCTTTCTCTTATAGGATACAATGGAACATTGACCACACTAATAATGTATGTGAGTACGAATCATTAGTGTTAGGTTTAGAGGCCGCTAGGAGGATGAAAATTAAAAAATTCGAAGTTTTGGTGATGCAGAGTTAATCATGAAACAATTCAATCGCCAGTACCAGGCCAAACATCCTAGATTAAGGTCACATCGAAATTGTGTTTGGGACCTAATTGAATTTTTTTTCTCTTCTGTAAATATTTACTTCATTCCAAGAGACGAAAATCAACAGGCGAATGCCTTAGCCAAAGATGCTTCGAATTTCGCACCTCCCACTACTTTCAAACTCAAGTATCATATACAAATGAGACATAGTCCTTCCATACCCAATAACATACAATATTGGCAAGTCTTTGAGGATGAAAAACAACTCATAAATTTTTTGGAAACGGTAGACGAGTTTGCCAAAATGCATGTTGACCAAGAGAAATAGAATGATCCTATTTGGATCATGCAAGAAGGGGAAGACCCCCAAGAGTTCCAAGATAAAATAAAAAATCACCGTATGTTGGTTTTAAGAAATAACCAAATACCCAAGGGATTGATTCCCTTAGAAAGACTCTTTAATCATGATGACATCCCTTTGAAGACTATCTTACAGCCTCAACCGGAAGAAGTCGAAGATTGCAATATAGGTACCAAAGAGAGTCCTAGATTAGTTAAGGTATCTAGGTACATGTCCCCCGAAATCAAGAACAAATATATTGAATTGCTTAAAAAATACAAAGATGTTTTTGCCTGGTCCTATGACGAGTTGAGAACTTATGACATGACTATAATGGAACATAAAATTCCATTAAAATTGGGTGTCAAACCTTTTAGGAAGAAACTCAGACAGATTAACCCTATCCTATTATCAGTGATAGAGAAAGAGGTCAAGAAAATCCTGGATGCTAAAATTATAGTGCCACCGAGATATTCTGAATGGGTTTCTAATTTAGTCCTAGTGAGAAAGAAAAACGATGAGATAAAACTGTGTGTCGATTTCAGAAACCTGAATCGATCGTCACTCAAAGAAAATTACCCATTACCTAAGATGGATCATGTTTTAGAAAAAGTAGTTGGAGCTAACAAAATGTCTATGATTGATGGTTTTTCAGGTTACAATCAGATCGCAATGCATCAGGACGATAAAGAAAAAACTTCTTTCACTACCCCTTGGGGTACTTTTATGTACGATAAAATGCCTTTTGGTTTAATGAATGTGGGGAAAATTTTCAACGAGCCATGTATATCGCTTTCGTGCATGAGAGAGACAAGTTCATTGTTATCTATCTTGATGACCTGCCTGTTTTCTCCAAATCTGATGCAGAACATCTAATGCACCTTAAACAAACCTTTGAGAAATGCCGAAAGTTTGGTTTGTCACTCAATCCCAAGAAATCTCATTTCGCAATGCAAGAAGATAAACTCTTGGGCCATATCATGTCTAGGGACAGAATCAAAATCGATCCCAAAAGGGTTGAGGCAATAGATGCAAAATGTTTTCCTAGAAATGTAAAAGAAATTCAGTCTTTTTTAGGAAAAATAAATTTCTTAAGGAGATTCATCCCTAACTTTGCCAAAATTGTGAAATTGATAACATATATGCTCAAAAAGGACAGTGAAGTGAAATGCTCAAGCGAAGCCAAAGCCTCCTTTCAATGCATCAAGAAAGTAATAAGTGAAGCACCGGTCTTGGTCATCCCAGATTACACAAAAGAATTTTTTCTTTTTTCTTTTGCTTCAGAACATACTATAGCAGCTGTGTTGTTACAAAACAACGAGGAAAGTTTTGAGCGGCCTATTGCATTTTTTAGCGAAAGTCTCAAGGATGCTGAGTTGAAATATGATATATTGGAGAAACAGGCCTACGCAATGGTGAAATCTTTCAAGGAAGGCCTACGCAATGGTGAAATCTTTCAAGGATTTCAGAACTTATGTGTTGCACTCAAAATTTATTGCTTATCTTCCCTCTAGCTCTATTAAAGATATCCTGGTGCAACCAGATAGCGACAAAAGAAGAGGCAGGTGGTTAGCTAAGATCCAAGAGTTTGACCTAGAAGTCAAACCAACTAAAATTGTCAAAGGTCAGGGTTTGGCCAAATTGCTTGTTGAATCGAACTTAAAAGCACTAGGGATAAATCAATTGCAATAGACCGAGGGATTTCTGGAAATAGATGAGCTTGATGCCTCTGCACCTACAACCGAAATTTAGGACAAGTTTTCTACTTCGGCATGGTATCATGACATCGTCCATTACCTACTTACGCTCCAATGTCCTACTGAGTTAACCCCGTCTAAGGCTAGGACGTTAAAATTACATGGTGTAAAATACTGTATCATAGATGCTAAATTGTATTGGAAAGACCCCCTGGGTTTCCTTCTGAGGTGTTTAGTCAAAACTGAAATAGAAGAGGTTATAGATGAATTCCATGTTGGGGTGTGTGGAGGAAATCATGCGTGGCGAGAAACAACTTATAAGATCTTAAGATCCGGATACTACTGGCCCAGATTGTTCATAGAAGTGAACACTAGAGTTCAAAATTGTGTCCCTTGTCAGTTGTTCACAGGAAAATAGAAGATCCCAACTTTTCCCCTTATACCAGTTAATACAAAAGCACCATTTTAGCAATGGGGATTTGATTTTATTGGAGAAATTCATCCACATTCTAGCACGTAGCACAAATGGATCCTAACAGCTACTGATTACTTCACTAAATGGGTGGAAGCTATCCCCACAAGAAATTCAAGTGATTCGGTAGTAATCAGTTTCTTGGAAGATAATATTTTATCCAGATTCAGGTGTCCTCAGAAGATAGTCACTAATAATGCGCAAGATTTTAAATCGATGACCATGATAAATTTTTGCCACATCATACTAGGAAAATCCATGACTTACTATCCACAAGGTAATGGTCTGGCTGAATCATCTAACAAAAGCCTGATTACCATGATAAAAAAGGTTTCAACTGAAAACAAGAAAGCGTGGCATATCCATCTAAAATATGCACTATGGGCCAACAAAATAAGCACTAAAAGATCAATTGGGATTTCCCCTTTCCAGATGGTATATGGCACTGATGTCATTTTACCAATAAACGTAGCTCTACTAGTGATGAAAGTCTGGTAGGATTCGAATGAAGAACACAATGATGTTACCAAAAGGATAAACCAACTGGTCAAAGTTCAACAAGATAGGGCCGAAGTAAATGAAAGATTACAAAGATATCAGGATAAAATGAAGGCCTTGTTCGATCGGAAAGCTAGAGATAGAGAATTCCTCCCTGGTGACTTGGTATTGAAATGGGAAGCCAGGAAAGAGGATGCTGGAAAACATGGCAAATTCGATCCCATCTGGTCCGGTCCATACAAGATTTCGGCCTCGAAAGGAAAAAACACGTGGTTATTAGAAAACATAGATGGAGACATCCATAATGCCCCTATGAATGGGCGGCATCTTAAACACTTCATGCCATAATGTGTTTCTAAATTCTCATTGTACATATCATTTGTTTTCATGCTTTGGATTAATATAATAATAATAATAATAATAATAATAATTATTATTATTATTTTCATGACGTTTCCTAATGATTATAATCTTATGTTATTCGCAGGGAAAATTTCTCACAAGACAGCGAACCTAAAGTGTTGAAAGGTGACATGTGCAGGTATTCTTATTAAGTATCTCACAATGACAAAGGTAATGGACGAGTAATCTTTGGGATGGTAATATAAGAGCTGATAAAGGTATGAAATCCCATTTCAAAATTCGAGATGAAAGCCCTAAGAAGTACAAATGATTTCAAAAAAAAAAAAAACCTTTACCCTCCTCTTGACCATAGTAAATAATTTTCCCACTTAACCATGGAGGTATGGTCTTGAAGTTTCCTGACAACAGAGGGGTCTTTCTCTGGTCTTGAAAACTCATGAACAAACTTTCCATAAAGAGAGTGGGTTGTGTTTTTAAGTTCTTCGACTTTAGCTGGTTCACAAACATGTCTAGGTTAATCCCAACCTCACTAGTTATCCTAACATGAATAACTGATTAGTTTTTCTCAAGGAAGTTCCTTGGACTAAAGGACAAAAAGTTTCCCTTAAGAAGTTCTTTGAATCCCATGATTTTTGAAGCCAGAGGAGAAGATTAACCTAGAGCTATTTAAATGAGTTGACATAATTTGATTATTTTTCTAACAGATGTCTTCCCGAGTATATTGTATGCTCATTGATTGCCCCCACTTCAAAAAATAAAAAAAAATGAATATAGACAGATGGTGAAAGGAAATTCAATATTGATTGCCCCCATCTAGTTTGAAGAGATGAAGAAAGGAAATCCATTATATTGATTGCCCTCATCTCAGCATTTAAATTCTTCGAAACAATGAAGTGGTGAAAGGAAATTCAATGTGGGAAGTCAGATAACTTCACCAGGGTACTGAACAGGCTCGCTGGCAGTGAAGCAATATCCTCATATCTGATAAAAGTTGTTATACGTGAGTTACATGATGCTCTGGTAATTTCTCTTCTTTTCGACTGGATTTTCATCATAGGTTTCTAGGATCTCCTTACCGAACACAGCACAAATACTTACCTTGATGCAAACAAAATCACGTGAAATCTAATAGGATGGTTGGTTTGATTTTGATTAACTTACACAGTTTTGAGCTCAGTTTCACGAGAAGAGGTTTAAGGAAAACCCACTCGAGATAGTCTGAATTTTTGTCTTTGGAGAGATTTTCAAGGTTAACGATGAGACCCTACTCTTGTTCTATTGTTCCCCAAAGTCTATTTAACTGAGCCAAATCATTGACCCCATTACCCAATGAAGGAATTTGGTCTGCATGTTCTTCTCGTCCAACAAGGAGACGAGATCCCTAGATGGAGCCTAATGTTGACACAAAGTTTATTTTTTCCTATCCTTGAAAACTAAAGCTTCATCTTTTCCTAAATCGTGGAGCCGTCCTTAATCAAAAGGGAAATATGAGCTTTCCGTTCCTTTTCGGGTTTTTGAGATTCAATTTTTCTCGAAGTATGATTTTCAACTATCTTATTTTCCCGGTGCCGAAGTCCCGAAAATGTTTAACATATTAAAAAAGCTAAAAGTGGGGAGAAATAAAAGTTACATTTTCCGTTGCTTTCCACAAAGCACTCTTTAAACCCATAATTATTTAAGTTTCTAAATGTAATTATCTTTCCCTTAATCCTTTCGCGATTCAGGTTTTTTCTTTCTACTAAAACGCTTTCGAACTCTCAACCGTTAAACTCCCGATCCTCACTTTTTCGAAAAAGTTAAAAGGATAATTAATTATTAACCTGTATTAATTAAATCCCTAATACGTGTCTTAGTGCCTCAGTAATCTCATCACAATTTCACGATTCGAGGATTGCTTATGACTTATCCCCTCACGCTAGGATCCCCGAAGTTCCAAACCATGAAATCGCGTTTTCCCTAAACAAGGTTTAATATTAAGGTTAATTCATTTTTAAAACAGGATTAGTGATAATTAAACCACCTTTTGCATTTCGGGAATTGAGGAAGGCAGTTTTTTTTGAAACTCTAGTTCCAAAATTGCCGATATACGAAAACATTAATAACATATAAATGAATATTTATTCGACACGAAAGCGTATCTCCAGGCATGTCCTTCCATTTAAAAGCATTAATTTTTCTTCCTTTACGTCTGTACACTTAATAAAGTCTTATATTTCGAACTTCATAGTTATTCTTTACATCTGCATCAAGTCACGTTTACCTAGTTTTATTCACATTTCCTCTGTAAACAGGTTTCTGATCTAGCACAAGTATCATGGCAGCTAAGAAGGCACCCAAGAAAAGCGAAGAAATTGCAGAAAGCTCGAGTCTAGACAGAGACGTTATATCTGATACAACACCGCATGCCATCGATTCCATAAAATCCTGGAGGCAGATTTTCGAGACTCTGGATTATGAAATAAAAAATTTCCCTCATGACAGTACCAGTTTCAAGACAGCCTAACGTCGAACCCGGTCTTTCAGATCAAACCAACATAGCCCTAAATTTATTTAACACCATTTTACAAACAACTAGTAATCGGGTTGAGTTAGAATGCTCATGGGCTGCAATTGAGAGAGGTATCAGCATTCAAGAAAACTGGGAATTTAGACAGAGGTAGTTGAGAAACCAACTTTAGTCCTTATCTTTTAAATAATTGTCCTTTCTGTCCTCTTTTCCTCTATCTTTTCAGATGCCTTGACAGTATACCTTAGAGCCTTAAAGTATAAACTTAGGAACAACATACCTAACCCCCTTCTTAACACTTATTTGGGCCTATCCCATTGGATTCCCATATTATCCCTTATCTTTTTGGTACATATAACTTATAATACTTTTGTTTTGTCCCACCAACCCTTCCCAACACCCTTATTTGACACCTGTTGTTGAAAAGTCAACAAGAAACATGTGTCTAATTTAGTTTTCCCTTAATTAAATTAGACAATAAATATTAATCTATTATCTCATACATAACTAAGTGATTTGGAATTGTAACAGAATTACAAGTGTAGTTAAGTGAGTTAAGCTTAGTTGTATTAGTGTGAGTTCAGTGAATTAATTATTCATTAATTCACAATCAGTTAACTCGCATGCAACTGAAGATTCGCCACGGGTAACTACATGCATGTCATTCCAATCGACACCAGTTGAGATAACAGGTGGAAGGGACAATTGGCCATCAATTGTGATTTGTTCACACATGTAGTGGATATGCTTATGAGCATGTGCAAATGAGGCAATGGAATTCATTCAATTCATTGTGAGAATTCGGATTGCAGAGTTTGTGCAGAGGAGGCAGGTTGTCTGGACACAGGAATTGGCACATGTATTTGCTAATCTGTGTATGACAGTGTGAGACGATTGTATTGTACTGAGAGCTCTTGGATTAGAGTTTTGTATGAGATTGTTTCATGATTCATGATATACATAATATATGATAGTGGGGTTTTTAGCTTTACGCTTTCCCGGTAAAACTTTTGTGTTGTGTGTTATTGATATTTCACTTTGTGCATTGTGGTTATGATCGTGGTTTAACTGCTTCCACAAAAGTAATAGTAGAAGCGATTTTGTATTTAACAAGTGGAAGAAATTGTTAGATCAGGAGAATCGTAGGAATACATTAATTTGTATCGATATTTTTACATGGTATCAGAGCCACGGAGGCCAAGGAGTCACGGAAGTGAGGTGCGAACATAATTGCATTCTTGCAGGTCACGTCTCTAGTCGGGTGCAAACTTCATTGGAATTCTTGTAGGCAAATACACTAGCAGGGTGCGAACTTCCCTCACCCTAACAGTGGAGCAGGGTGCGAAATTCCAGGGCATTCTCGCAGGTAAATACACTAGCAGGGTGCGAACTTGACAGGCAAGTTCGCAGGCTATACACAGGCAGGGTGCGAACTTCCCTCAGGTTTCTCTCAGGTGGGGTGCGAACCTCCCAAGGCAAGAGGAAAGTGAAGGGGTTGAGTTTTGGGTTGGATAACATTCAAATTTGCAAGATTCTCTTGGTGCGACACTTTATTCAAGATCAAAATGTATTTCAATGGTTTGAGGTTGGAGTAAGCTCTAACTACATTGCTTGGAAGGACAGGATGGAGGCAGTGCTCGAAGACAATGGATTGAAGGGTTACATTGACGAAGATGTTCCTAAGTCGAATGCGACAGACACTGCAAATCTTGATGCATGGAAAAACAAAGTGGCGAAGGCGAGGAGGATTCTGTTGGAGGGAGTACGAGACCACATTGTCTCAAGTCTCCATGGGAAAACCACACCATATGCAATGTGGAAGGTTTTGACAGATCTGTTCCAAAACAATAGCGACCATAGGAAATTGGT